>JARPMJ010003670.1:0-88758 GCA_033366665.1 Phoxinus dragarum
CGGCAGCAGCGCACACTAGACGCATAAGAAAACAAAAATCATGCTTTGGTAAATCTTAATTATGAGTAAAGTCGAAATTATGACATACTAAGTAATAACTGAGATTAAATATCGAAATTGTGAGATAATTTTTTACTAACTTTTGTCATAATTTTGTTTTCATCCTATAAATAGGCTATGACTTTCATAATTTCTACGTCTTATGCCTTAATCTTTGTTATTTCATGATTTCAACTTGTTTTTTTGTTGTTGTTATAATTTTGACTTTTCAATCTCATAATTATGAAGTAGTTTGTCATAATTTTGGCTTTTCATGACTTTCACCTTTTTATGTCATAATTAAAATGAACAAAAACATGATTTTTTTCTTATGTGGCTGAAATGGGTTTCCATAAGCGACTTATAGTTGAGCTACATGTGGAAAAACTAAATCCCTTAGTGGGCATCTGTGGATGTTCTTGTTCTGACATGTCCAACTGTACAAAAACACACACAACTAAATATATATATATAGTGAAACATGTCACCAGTTAAGCCATGGTAACCACATATTAACCATGCTTCACTAGCCATTGATTTAGCGATGATATTTGTAGCAAAAAAACTTTAAAAAAACACAGTTACTTCCCTTTTACTATAATAAAACCAACGCATAAGGGACATTTAAAAGTGGTTCTCACTGCTTGAAAGGCTCATTAATTAATAACCAAATTTTGTGTGTGTGTGTGTGTGTGTGTGTGTGTGTGTGTGTGTGTGTGTGTGTGTGTGTGTGTGTGTGTGTGTGTGTGTGTGTGTGTGTGTGTGTGTGTGTGTGTGTGTGGTGTGTGTGTGTGTGTGAAAACATCCTCACATCCCAAAATAAGACAATCCTGAGAGAATAAGAGGAGTAAAAAACAGGAAACATGGCTCAGCCGGACACATCAATGAATGAACGCACGCACGCACGCACGCACGCACGCGCGCACACGCGCACACACACACACACACACACACACACACACACACACTAAGTAATATCGATTAACAACATGTACCTACATTAGGGTTTGGCTTAGGGTTGATTTATATGCATAATTTATAATAAACACAGTATAATAAAGTGTTACCGAAGTGCTAAACTCAGGTTAAAATCAATGTAAGCACCACCTTTCAGTTAGCTAAAAAAATATAATCATTTGTTAATTGTCAAGGAGATGTCAAATTAAAGACAGAAATAAAGAGCTGGATCTATTTGCTATTAGTTTAATGAAAACAAAATCACACTTCTCAGGGATATCAGGGAAACAACAACTCAATAAACAGAACAGCCACTATAAAAATGGCCAATATTTGCCAAAGAACAACTGAACATGAGGGCTTTATAAACACAGAGAAACGCTAGCGACACAGCGAGACAATTAAAGGAGAACTCCGGTCAATTTTAACATTGAGCTCAATTTTTAGTAAATTTGGAGTGCTGTCAATACAGAGAACAACGACAAAAATCGGTGTTGCCTACACTGTTTTATCCTATTTTTAAAATTTGCACCCTATTGACTTGAATGGGGCAAGTTTTAAACCTGCTTTTATCCTCTTAACATATTTGATGTGTCATTACAAGTGCCCAGCCATGTTGAGTGATTCCTTAAGAGTGAACACGAGTGAATCTGACTGCAGTAGATGTGAAAGATATGAATAAAAATGATGTTATATCAGCCAGCGCAAATACCTGTATTTAGTTCCTGTTTTCGGTGGAAGTCCAAAGTAGTCGATTGTCGAGTTCACGCGCGTGATCATAGCAACTAAACCTATGCGCGTGAACTCGACAATCGACTACTTTGGACTTCTACCGAAAACAGGAACTAAATACAGGTATTTGCGCTGGCTGATATAACATCATTTTTATTCATATCTTTCACATCTACTGCAGTCAGATTCACTCGTGTTCACTCTTAAGGAATCACTCAACATGGCTGGGCACTTGTAATGACACATCAAATATGTTAAGAGGATAAAAGCAGGTTTAAAACTTGCCCCATTCAAGTCAATAGGGTGCAAATTTTAAAAATAGGATAAAACAGTGTAGGCAACACCGATTTTTTGTCGTTGTTCTCTGTATTGACAGCACTCCAAATTTACTAAAAATTGAGCTCAATGTTAAAATTGACCGGAGTTCTCCTTTAACACGACACATGAGGGCAAATCACAACCTATGGCAACTAATGAACTGAGAATAAAAGAAACATGAATTTACAGAAAACTGAACAAGAAACAGTAAAAATCATTTTATTCCTTAAAACTATTTCTTTGATCACCAAAATTACATATTTAAGCGTAAAAAAACCCCGGTCATACCTTAAAATAGCTTTGAATGTAACTCTTGTCTGATTTAGTATGTGCGGTTCTATGAATATGCAAATGAGCGCCGCCTCCACTCACTCACTCACTCACTCAGAGATCCACTGCACTGTTAGACCTTACCAGGTTTTTTTACAGTAAAATACTGGCAAACACTGTTGCCAGTAATTTACTGTTAATTGTACAATTCTTTACTGTAATCTACAGTATGTTACTGTAAAAATGCACTAAATTAAAACTCAAGTTAAAACTAATTTCACTTGCAGAAAACCGACTGCCTTAAATTGACCAACTGTCATTTAAATGTATTTACTAAAATTGATATGCATTAAAAACGTAGGCAAAGTATTATTGTGAACTTTCATTTTAGACCACTAAAAAACTTTTGTACATAAAAAGATTTCCACTGGACCAGCAACTACACAGTCACCGTCTGTTAATAAATAAAACATGCAGCATATCATCAATGTTTCTAGATCTTCTCCTGGACTGAAGCACAGGCTCTACTCTTCAGCACAACGGTGACCCAAAAAACAACATTTTACAGTAAACTACTGTACATATACATGTTACATATACAACATATACATGTTTTATAACTTACAGTTTATTACTGTTAAACTACATTTTGTGGGTGTGACTTTTTATCTTACACTGTTAATCCTTTTAACCCCCACAGGAAAATCCACACTACAAAGAGTAAAAAGTAACATTGACGCAGTGTGCAGTGAGATAATTAAGTGAATATGTAAGTGATTATTGAGCATTAGTGATGAACACCTGCTGTTAACAAGCAGAATCACTGAAGGAAAGAGGAACACAAGAACAGAAAATAGAGAAACACAAGAACTACAACTGACTTCCAGCCATTACATATTTTTACACTTATTATGAACCAGTATGAATTTATTTCTGTCATACATCTACAGAAGTTGTTATTGAGATGTTTAATTGAAAATGTTACCATTATAGAGACCAGGGTTTGCTTTAGTTGGGATGCTGATGCTAAAAACATTAGCTTTTCTCTTGCTGCTTGAGCTGTGTAAGTCACACTTGTGCACACACACAGTTTGTGAATGACTGCTGTTATATGGATTATGATGACAAACTCGTCATCATATATAGCATGTTCATTCTGTAAGAAATTAATTCTCATCCAGAGATTAATCCTCAATCAAAAGTATTACATTAGCTCCACTGTGAAAACCACAGCAAGAAAATAAAATGACTATTTTTTTAACACGTGCATAACTAAAAACAGCAGAGCTACACTATCCAGTAGAAACACAGAGATATCACAAATTAGCACATGCATCTCAACAATGGTGGCAATATTTATTATTATTATTCATGCAGCAGTGCATGCTAGGAGTTTTATACTACTCTGGAACCCAGCATGCATCGGGACATGAAACTTTTGATCGTCACCATTGTTGAGATTTATACGCTGATTGTGTATGTCTGTGTGTGTCTGAGTCAAGCAGGAGCTAATAAAAATGCTATGCACTATATGATTTCAATATTCTTCTGAAGACCTGATTACAGAAATATTGCTGGATTTCACATTGTGGTTTATCAGATATATGGTATTATACGCAATACCCATCAATTCAAAGCTTATATACAGAAAAGATCAGAAAATCACACATGGATGATTATGACATTATCAGAAAGTCAAAAACACCTGATCAACTTCCCCTTGACTTTTTCTTGCCATAACAAATGTGTTTTATAAACTCTCAGTTACAGCAGCCAGAGAGAGGTGAATGGTAAAAAGTAAAGGTACAAGAGACCAACTAAAGCAAATACTGATCTCCACCATGGTGACAACAAACGTTATTATTAACTAAATCTCTGTTCATTCTCAACAATAACTTTTGTACATGTATGGAAGAAATAATGTTAAAACTGGTTTCACACTCAGTGTGGCTGGGAAGTCAGTTGTAGTTCTTGTGTTTCTCTTTTTTTTTTATCTTGTTTCTCTGTCCTTCAGTGGATTCTGCTTATTAGGTGTTCATCAGTTTCTCAATTCACTCTCTTCTTTTCATTCACTCTGTCAAGTGGACTATATTAGTGAACTAATGTAGGGAATAGTGAATGAGGGTATAGGGTGTGATTGGGAAAACAGCCTCTGAGTGTTGACTTTGAGCAATGTTAATTCACAGTATATTCCTGTAGGTATATTCCTGTATATTACTGTTTTAATGGAAAATGGTATGATATTGTAAGAATGTGGCCTTTTTCTACAGCAAGGGTTAACAGTGTGGTTGATGATCACACGTTGATCTGATTGGTTACAAGGTAGTTTGTGACGTCAGAAACACCAGCGATTTCAAGCCGTGTTTTGAGACTGTCTTTGGTTCACTGCAGTTTTAAGCAGAAAATACTCAGCAATGCTGTCGACTTATGAGTTTACACATGGTTTGTCTTAAAGCGTATTAAAAACACCACATAGACACATAAACAACATTAAAAACTGGATTTACACTACAGCGGGACTTTAAGCTCTGTGTTATGGAAGCAAAGCAAAATCTGCCTGTGCTTAAGGGTCAAATACACACAGTTCATCTGAACTCGGTCTGACCCGGATAAATAATTAGTCATGAATATTCATTAAACGTGCAGATGAAACAGTGATGACATTAAAGAGAGCATGTGCATGCAATATGGATATGTGTTTTCTTTGCTAGCTCATCACTGCACTTGAACAATGAGCAGAGCGACAATAATAGCCGCCAGTGGAATCTCACACAGGAAACAGGAAGTAGTTTGTGGGTTTGACTGAGATCAGACCTCAGCTTCTCACACGTTCAGTGATCAAGCAATGATGGAGCTGCATTTTACGAAGCATGTTAGAAAAGACACACAGCGCACGTTCAGGTCAAAGTCAAGTCAGTGCATCAGATATAATGTCTTTTGTCCATTGCCCGTTTCTGTTTGTCCACTGTAAGTTCATTTAGTGTTAAGGGTGTGTGTGTGTGTGTGTGTAAAATAAGTCTCTGATGTCCCCAGAGTGTGTGTGTGAAGTTTTAGCTCAAGATACCCCACAGATATTTTTATATAGCATGTTAAAGTTGTCACTTTTTGAGGGTGAGCAAAAATGCACCGTTTTGTGTCTGGCCCTTTAAATGCAAATGAGCTGTTGTAGAGAGAGAGTGTGTGTGTGTGTGTGTGTATGTGTGTGTGTGTGTGTGTGTGTGTGTGTGTGTGTGTGTGTGTGTGTTAGCAGCTGCGATTACCTCACACAGACACACACACTAAAATGACAGAAACTGTTCTGCTTTTAATGTTAAAACAGAGTCAGACAAAGATGGAGAGACTCAAGAAGAAGTGACACATGTAGAAGCAACAGGACGTCTCTGAATGGTTAGTTGATGAGTTTAGTTTTTTGAAGTTAATATCTTCAATTAGCATATTCTGTCATGATAATCTGTAAATCGCTCGTATAGGAACTGTTGTGAGATTCACACAGAGTGACTTTCTATTGCATGTGAAAAGATGGATGCTAAAGTTTGAGCTGACTCACAAATATTGTTGCATTTTTATATTGCAATGTATTGTGACACCCCAGATTCACTATTTTTATCTACAATTTTTTTAGCTCCTTTAATGTGAGCTCATAAAGGATGAAGTATATAGCAGGTCATGCTTCAATTTACAATATGAAACATCTTCATCAAAAAAGAGCCCTAGGACTCTAATGTAAGAAGTTGAAGAATGAGAGGAATGACAGAACAACAGGAAAGCCCTTTTTTCACATACCTCGAAATAACCAGATATTACCTTTCTATTATATTTCCTGCATGCAAGGATATCAAAAAATAATCTGCCAGTAGTTAGGATGTGGTAGAGATGTTCTGGTAACAGTGTCTTTAAATGCAGTTACTATAGTAATAAATATAAATGATGGATAATTACATGCAACTAACCCTACACCAAACCCATAAGTACATGTAGTTAATCCTTAAATGCATAATTACACAGTAACCTTCAAAAAAAGTAACCAATGTTTTCTACTAAAAGGTCAATTTCATATTCAAAATACATAATTCACATCCAGTTAAACACATACGAAGCACTGTTTGCAAAGGTAATGAGCATTCAGTCTCTGAGAACCAGGAACTGAGTTTTATCTGTGACTATAATCACGTTAAATCACACACTCTGTAACTCAACATATGCATCCAACAATGTAGAAATATGCTTTTTTACTGTAATGATGCAATCCTGCAGATTTAAAGTTGGCATTCTTTTAATAATGTTTTAGTGAGATCAAACATACGAAATGCATGTAAATGAAGCTCAACTCGACAGTGTGGATCAAATTCAGTCATCTTTTTCTTTAGTAGTGTTTTCACATGACTTGAATTTGAAAGGATATGCAATTTAAATGCATACACATTCAAAGTTTTAAAATGCCCAGAAACTCAGAATGAGTTGTGTCTCTGTGCTGAGAGATTTTTAGCCTGTAAAGGGCCTTTTGTGTCTGATAACATTGGGATTGTTGACACATGCAGTCAATAAGTTATAGCTTCAACTCAGCCTTAACACTTAGTTATGCACTTCATCAGGTACGACCGAAATCTCAAACAGATGTTGGCATTTCAATGCCTCAATCTCTTTTAATGTCTCGAATGTTTCTCTGGCAAAGAGATTTCACAGGCTGCACATGGAGACTTTAGTTTCTGTCTCTTGCTTCTCAGAAATGTACATATAAGCCGCCCTCTCATTCTCACGCTAGATCAGTGTATACTCCTCAATCGAACACACACACACACACACACACACACACACACACTGAAAGTGTTACCTGTGAGTACTGTCTGCGGAGACTGAATCGCTGAACCATCCTGACTGACAAACACTGAATGAACACAAGCAGAAACACACACTTTCACCCGCCCCCATCTCTCTCTCTCTCTCTCTCTCTCTCTCTCTCTCTCACACACACACACACACACACACACACACACACACACACACACACACACACACACACACACACACACACACACACACACACACACACACACACACACACAGTGTACTTATACGGGCACATACTGCCCCACAGACTCCTATTGTTGCAACAATAGACAAACCTTTTACAGTTTTTCTCGATAGCTTAAACACATTTCTTGAAACAATGCCTCCTTTTCTCGAAAATCTAAACACAAATCCAAAACTTCTCACCCAAGTCCCCAATCTTACTATTTTCGGGTCAAAATGAAGCTCTCCAATCAAAACCATTCAATCTTGCTGAAAAAAAAGAAGAAACTTTCCCTCAGACATGACACAAGCCCTCTATAGCACACACAATACAACAAAGTCTTAGGGTACGTTTACACGACAACGCTTAAAGCGGAGAAGTTTTCCTTTGAGTTTCCCGAACTTGTCAATCAACTTGATGGATGACGCAGAGGAAACTCTGATCAAAAAGAGGATAGTTGTACTCGCATGTGACTTGCATAAACACATTTTGCTTCGAAAGGTTCCCTTGTGAAAGCCAACCGAGCCAAGAAGAAAAATGCAACATTGTAACAAATTACAGTTTATCTGAATTGCTAAACACCAAATCCCATTCCCTGAAGCAAATTCTCAATAACCTAAACCAATTTGTCAAATTAATAACTACTTCTGTAAAACATTAAATAAGTTCACATAGTTAAGGCATTGAGAACATAAAAAAAAGTGATTCAGATAAACGGTAAGTCCCTGTTTCAGATCAAAACAAACAATCTATATGTGTGAAAACGCCCTAACACACTGGTGAGAGAAATTCAAAACAATACTGCAAAAACCGGTAATACGTTATTTTGCTTGTGGTTCTTCCTCTCAAAGCCTTTCACATGATGAACACAACAACAGACAAAACAAATTTGTACATTTGCACATTTTTATTCATGAATGTACTGTACAGTACAATTCACCAAACAACAATAACACAAATCTTGTCAACATAAAATCCTCTAGTCTGCCTGATCCACTACTGATACGCATCACCTGAAAGCTTCTTCCATTTCATCGTCTCTGTGTCCTACAAAAATAGAAGTACTGACAGGCAGAGACACTGAGCGGCAGAGACACTGAGCGGCAGAAACAGTGAGCGGCAGAGACACTGAGCGGCAGAGACACTGAGCGGCAGATACACTGAGCGGCAGAAACACTGAGCGGCAGAGACACTGAGCGGCAGAGACACTGAGCGGCAGAGACACTGAGCGGCAGAGACACTGAGCGGCAGAGACACTGAGCGGCAGAAACACTGAGCGGCAGAGACACTGAGCGGCAGAAACACTGAGCGGCAGAGACACTGAGCGGCAGAAACACTGAGCGGCAGAGACACTGAGCGGCAGAGACACTGAGCGGCAGAGACACTGAGCGGCAGAAACACTGAGCGGCAGAGACACTGAGCGGCAGAGACACTGAGCGGCAGAAACACTGAGCGGCAGAAACACTGAGCGGCAGAAACACTGAGCGGCAGAGACACTGAGCGGCAGAGACACTGAGCGGCAGAGACACTGAGCGGCAGAGACACTGAGCGGCAGAGACACTGAGGGGCAGAAACACTGAGCGGCAGAGACACTGAGCGGCAGAGACACTGAGCGGCAGAGACACTGAGCGGCAGAGACACTGAGCAGCAGAGACACTGAGGGGCAGAAACACTGAGCGGCAGAGACACTGAGCGGCAGAAACACTGAGCGGCAGAGACACTGAGCGGCAGAAACACTGAGCGGCAGAGACACTGAGCGGCAGAGACACTGAGGGGCAGAAACACTGAGCGGCAGAGACACTGAGGGGCAGAAACACTGAGCGGCAGAGACACTGAGCGGCAGAAACACTGAGCGGCAGAGACACTGAGGGGCAGAAACACTGAGCGGCAGAGACACTGAGCGCAGAAACACTGAGCGGCAGAGACACTGAGGGGCAGAAACACTGAGCGGCAGAGACACTGAGCGGCAGAAACACTGAGCGGCAGAGACACTGAGCGGCAGAGACACTGAGGGGCAGAAACACTGAGCGGCAGAGACACTGAGCGGCAGAGACACTGAGCGGCAGAGACACTGAGCGGCAGAGACACTGAGCGGCAGAGACACTGAGCGGCCGAGACACTGAGCGGCAGAGACACTGAGCGGCAGAGACACTGAGCGGCAGAGACACTGAGCGGCAGAGACACTGAGCAACAGAGACACTGAGCGGCAGAAACACTGAGGGGCAGAGACACTGAGCGGCAGAAACACTGGGCAACAGAGACACTGAGCAACAGAGACACTGAGGGGCAGAGACACTGAGCGGCAGAGACACTGAGGGGCAGAGACACTGGAGGGGGGGCAGAGGGACACTGAGCGGCAGAGACACTGAGCGGCAGAAACACTGAGCGGCAGAGACACTGAGCGGCAGAGACACTGAGCGGCAGAGACACTGAGCGGCAGGAACACTGAGCGGCAGAGACACTGAGGGGCAGAAACACTGAGCGGCAGAGACACTGAGCGGCAGAAACACTGAGCGGCAGAGACACTGAGCGGCAGAAACACTGAGCGGCAGAGACACTGAGCGGCAGAGACACTGAGCGGCAGAGACACTGAGCGGCAGAGACACTGAGCGGCAGAAACACTGAGCGGCAGAGACACTGAGCGGCAGAAACACTGAGCGGCAGAGACACTGAGGGGCAGAAACACTGAGCGGCAGAGACACTGAGCGGCAGAAACACTGAGCGGCAGAGACACTGAGGGGCAGAGACACTGAGCGGCAGAGACACTGAGCGGCAGGAACACTGAGCGGCAGAGACACTGAGGGGCAGAAACACTGAGCGGCAGAGACACTGAGGGGCAGAGACACTGAGGGGCAGAGACACTGAGGGGCAGAGACACTGAGCGGCAGAGACACTGAGCGGCAGAGACACTGAGCGGCAGAGACACTGAGCGGCAGGAACACTGAGCGGCAGAGACACTGAGGGGCAGAGACACTGAGGGGCAGAGACACTGAGCGGCAGAGACACTGAGCGGCAGAGACACTGAGCGGCAGAGACACTGAGCGGCAGGAACACTGAGCGGCAGAGACACTGAGGGGCAGGAACACTGAGCGGCAGAGACACTGAGCGGCAGAGACACTGAGCGGCAGAGACACTGAGCGGCAGAGACACTGAGCGGCAGAAACACTGAGCGGCAGAGACACTGAGCGGCAGAAACACTGAGCGGCAGAGACACTGAGGGGCAGAGACAGTGAGCGGCAGAGACACTGAGCGGCAGAGACACTGAGCGGCAGAGACACTGAGCGGCAGAGACACTGAGCGGCAGAGACACTGAGCGGCAGAGACACTGAGCGGCAGAGACACTGAGCGGCAGAGACACTGAGGGGCAGAGAAACTGAGCGGCAGAGACACTGAGCGGCAGAGACACTGAGCGGCAGAGACACTGAGCGGCAGAGACACTGAGCGGCAGAAACACTGAGCGGCAGAGACACTGAGGGGCAGAGAAACTGAGCGGCAGAGACACTGAGCGGCAGAGACACTGAGCGGCAGAGACACTGAGCGGCAGAGACACTGAGGGGCAGAGACACTGAGCGGCAGAGACACTGAGGGGCAGAGACACTGAGCGGCAGAGACACTGAGCAGCAGAGACACTGAGCGGCAGAGACACTGAGCGGCAGAAACACTGAGCGGCAGAGACACTGAGGGGCAGAGAAACTGAGCGGCAGAGACACTGAGCGGCAGAAACACTGAGCGGCAGAAACACTGAGCGGCAGAAACACTGAGCGGCAGAAACACTGAGCGGCAGAAACACTGAGCGGCAGAAACACTGAGCGGCAGAAACACTGAGCGGCAGAGACACTGAGCGGCAGAAACACTGAGCGGCAGAGACACTGAGGGGCAGAGACACTGAGCGGCAGAGACACTGAGCGGCAGAGACACTGAGCGGCAGAGACACTGAGCGGCAGAGACACTGAGTGGCAGAAACACTGAGCGGCAGAGACACTGAGGGGCAGAGAAACTGGGAGGCAGAGACACTGAGCGGCAGAGACACTGAGCGGCAGAGACACTGAGCGGCAGAGACACTGAGCGGCAGAGACACTGAGCGGCAGAGACACTGAGCGGCAGAGACACTGAGTGGCAGAAACACTGAGCGGCAGAGACACTGAGGGGCAGAGAAACTGGGAGGCAGAGACACTGAGCGGCAGAGACACTGAGCGGCAGAGACACTGAGCGGCAGAGACACTGAGCGGCAGAAACACCGAGGGGCAGAGACACTGAGCGGCAGAGACACTGAGGGGCAGAGACACTGAGCGGCAGAAACACTGAGCGGCAGAGACACTGAGGGGCAGAGACACTGAGCGGCAGAGACACTGAGCGGCAGAGACACTGAGCGGCAGAGACACTGAGGGGCAGAGAAACTGGGAGGCAGAGACACTGAGCGGCAGAGACACTGAGCGGCAGAGACACTGAGCGGCAGAGACACTGAGCGGCAGAGACACTGAGCGGCAGAGACACTGAGCGGCAGAAACACCGAGGGGCAGAGACACTGAGCGGCAGAGACACTGAGGGGCAGAGACACCGAGGGGCAGAGACACTGAGGGGCAGAGACACTGAGCGGCAGAGACACTGAGCGGCAGAGACACTGAGCGGCAGAGACACTGAGCGGCAGAGACACTGAGCGGCAGAAACACTGAGCGGCAGAGACACTGAGCGGCAGAGACACTGAGCGGCAGAAACACTGAGCGGCAGAGACACTGAGCGGCAGAGACACTGAGCGGCAGAAACACTGGGAGGCAGAGACACTGAGCGGCAGAGACACTGAGCGGCAGAAACACTGAGCGGCAGAAACACTGAGCGGCAGAACACTGGGAGGCAGAAACACTGGGAGGCATTTATATAGCGCTTTCATATGCACTACTGTACATCCAAAGCGCTTTACAATCATTTCAGGGGGGTCTCTCCTCAATCCACCACTAGTGTGCAGCATCAACTTGGATGATGCGACAGCAGCCACAGTACAACGGCGCCAGTGCGCTCACCACACACCAGCTATAGTGGAGAAGAGAGAGTGATAAAGCCAATTCAATGGATGAGGATTATTAGGAGGCCATGATTGGTAAGGTCCAATGGGTGGAATGTGGCCAGGGCACCGGGGTTACACCCCTGCTCTTTTGAAGGACATCCTGTTATTTTTAATGACCACAGAGAGTCAGGACCTCGGTTTTACGTCTCATCCGAAGGACGGTGCTCTTTGACAATATAGTGTCCCCGTCACTCTACTGGGGCGTTAGGACCCGCACAGACCACAGGGTGAGCACCCCCTGCTGGCCTCACTAACACCTTTTCCAGCAGCAACCTGGTTTTCTCAGGAGTCTCCCATCCAGGTACTGACCAAACTCAGCCCTGCTTAGCTTTAGTGGGCAACCAGTCTTGGGCTACAGGGTGATATGGCTTCTGGCATACCTACCTATATTATATATTATTTATATAAAGCGTTCACAGAAAATTAGCTTTATGTTTTTCCCCAGTGTCATAATCAGGCACATATAAATGTCAGGAAACACGATTCCTGGCTGCATGTCAATATCCATGGATCACTGGATCTTTGGTAAGTTGTAAGGAACACTGTATAGAGTCCAACCTTTAGTTTAAACTGATAATCATTCATTTTGCTGCCGTTTTCGCAGTTTCCCCTATTAACTCCAGTCACTCAGCCGCTCTTCTGCCACTCAGTCCGGCTGAGGGAGTGTGTTCCTGAGAGAAAGTGACATCAATGCATAACCTCTATAGCTACACCTACAGTACATCTATGTGTTGTACAGCACTCAAACGTAAGAGCAGTCTGAAGCACACCTGTTTCCTGAAGGCTCTTATGATCGAAGCGATGGTGAAGCGACTCAAGTTTGGCTGAACTCGTGGCCCAGCCTCCCTCATAGTCAACCAAGGACAAGGACATGGTCAACTAGAGTGACACCAGTTTCATCCGAGACTGCTTGTTTCCTTGCCCTTCATCATCTCAGGTGTCCTCGACCTCTTCTATCACGTCTCTCTGGAGCCTTTGTTCCAAAACTATCTATTGAAGGTTCTGATTGGTGTGTGATCAGGTTTGACTCCTATGCGCTGTTTACACGACACCATTTTCAATGTAAAACTTTTTATGCGTTTTGGCCGTTCATTTGAAAACGCAAAATTTTGAAAAACTTTTTGACAACGGTCTCCATGTAAACAACAAAAACATTAATATCTGAAGACGATGACGTCATGCACATGCGTATTACATGTCCAGTCTATAGCGTTTCATCTAATGGCCTGGCATCAGAATACAGCGTTTTTAGTCGTTTTCGTGGATCCATGTGAATGGGGATCTTTTATTTTATTTTTACAATGTACGTGAAAAACTCAAAGGAAAAACTTCTCTGTTTTCAGCATATTGTTGTCGTATAAACATACCTTTAGAGTTTCCACCTGGGTATTGTGTGCTAATTGAGCTGAAGCTGTGCTGACTTGAGTAAACAATATTGAATGCCACGGGAAAACGCTCTGTCGCCCTTATGTTTGTGTTTTGTTCTGACAACAAGGAGAAGATTTAGATTTTCAGATCTCATAGATCTAGATGGATTATAAAATGCCAGCATACTTGAAAAATAAGAAGGGGCAAAATTGTGTAAAGCCTTAGAAACAAGTAACAGGATCTTATCAATAGTTCTATCTCGAACCGGCAGCCATTTCAACGATTATTGAAAACGGAGTAATTTCTTGGCTGACTTAAAGGGATGGATCTGAGTGATTTCAACTTAGGGTCCTTTGCACCATGACCTCGAGCCAAACTCAGCCTTTTTTTCCCCTTGGTTGAACATTATTAAAGTTAGAGCTTGTTTAGAGATATCAAGCTGGTGCAGGCGCTAATGGATCCAAGTTGTAACTCGTTTGTAAATTACCGCACTAATAAAGCCCGGAATAGTACCAAACTAGTACAGTTGTACAAATAGGTTCTGTACTCATAAAACGAGGCATTGGAAAGTTTGTAAGTACATCAGGAGTTTATTTTAAATAACACTTGCCTGATGGGATACACCAAAAAACGTTTTCAGCAACACTGGGTGATCACGCTTTTCCCAAATCATGGAAGTGACCTTGACGTCCGGCTTAGCCGTAGCATAAGGCATCAAGTGTTATTTAAATTAACCCCTGATATACAGACCCTATTTGTACTCTATTAGTTTGGTACCATCCCGGGCATTAGTGGGGTAATTTACGATACAACCTTGGATCCTTTAGCGCCTGCACTAAGCCATTCGGCTGATATCTCTAAATAAACTCATAAACTTTAATAATGTTCGACCAAGGGGAAAAAGGCTTCTGGGGGGGAGTTTGGCTCGAGGTCATGGTGCAAAGGACCCTAGGTTGAAATCACTCCGAACCGTCCCTTTAAGCATTCTTGCAGCAGCATTCTGTATGTTTTGAAGATGCGCCAATGATTTGTTGTCAATTCCAAAGTAAAGAGAGTTGCAATAGTATATTAGTAGTATATTCAGTGTATTTGATTATTTTTGTTAAAATTCTGCCTTTTTGGGACATTGCTAGTCTTTATCCCAGAAGTTTCTCCTACACCTACTGTGATATCTCTTCCTGTATTAAACCTGTTGGTCAGTAACTGAAGGGATGTGAGGGCACTAACAATACAATATGCTCACGTCACACCGATCCCCATCAACACCACATACAGTTTCAACTACACATTAAACACCTTATTCAAACTTTTCAAATATTTTCTTCATTTGTATTTCAAATAAACGGCCCTCTGAGCTGATATAAGATGAAAGAAAGGGAGCAGATGATGGTTTTGTTAGAGTTAAACGGGGACACTTCTGTCCCCACAGTAAAGCTGTTTCTACACACATTATGGGCCCTATCTTGCACCCAGCGCAATTGACTTTGAACACCGACGCATGTATCATTCCTATTTTGCACCCGCGCACAGCGGACTTTTCCCTCCACAGACGCACGTCGGTAAATTAGGAAATGAACTTGCGCTCGCGGGGGCGGTTCAGCGCAAAGAGGAGGCGTGTTCCGGCGGAAAACTTCCATGGTGCTATTTTCCAGTTTTAGAAAGCAATTGCGCCATTGACCAAGAAAAAAACAGTCTAAAGACAGTGGCGCGTTGCGCGTTAGTGATATGGTATTTTAAGGGCGCGTGCTTGGCCATAATGTTAACGCGCATCCATTTGATTCTCTAATATAAACAGATGCAGCAGTTTTCATTTTTGCAAATCATACATTATTACAAGGAAAAATATTAACACACGAGGGAAATCATTGTTGTGTCCGTGAAGATGTGAAAAAGATCTATCTAGATTAAAAAAAAATAAAAAATCTAGATTAGGCTACACATTTACTACCCAAATTATACGCCTGTTTAACCGAAGCTAATTTGGGTGGGTTTCTCCCATCATCCCCAATGTCACTTCTCTGTGTTTTACAGCCCTGACGAGAACGTCTGTTTCCTCGGCTGTGAACCGCTTCTGGCGTGCGCCGGCAAATCCGCCGTTATAATAGCGATCCGCCATGGAACAAGCGCGCCGGCTAAAGGGAATGTGAGAGGACGCTCTGATTGGTTTATTTCACGTTACGCCCAAACCACACCTATGAATAATGAAGCTACTTCAGACCAACCCCTTTTAGATTTGCGTCGGGCGCAAGAGTCATTTATCCCGCCGGGAAAATAGCAACAGCGCCGGGATCCGCCCACAAAGTTACTTGCGCTTTGCACTTTGACACTTGCGTTTCAGATCGTTAAAATAGGGCCCCATATTTTTTTAAGTTATGTGCACTAACATGAGAAAAACCTGAATGACACTGCAGCAGGTCATGATGAAATTAAAGCAAAACTTTTCAAAAAAGTGGCATTAACAATTAGTGAACCTTTAACTCATGTCCTTATGCTTTCTTTAAAAAGTGGGGTAGTCCCAAAAGATTTGAAGATTGGAAAGGTTATACCTTTATTTAAGGCAGGGGATCCTAGCCTTTTTAATAACTATAGGCCGATCTCCATTTTACCTTGCTTCTCTAAAGTTTTGGAAAAACTGGTATACGCAAGAATGTTAAAACATTTGAATGACAACGAGATCCTATATAAACATCAATATGGATTTCGACAACAACACTCAACATATATGGCTCTGTTACAACTCATAGACAAAATTTCTATAGCACTGGATAACAACATGTTTGCAGTTGGTATATTTTTAGATTTGTCAAAGGCATTCGATACAGTTGATTATGACATTCTGATTTCCAAACTTCACCGTTATGGGTTTCGGGATGTTGTACTCAAGTGGCTTGAGGATTATTTGATTGATAGAGAGCAATATGTAATTATTAATGGTAGTACTTCCAAAAGAGAATTAAGTTATGTTGTGGTGTACCTCAGGGATCTATTCTTGGGCCACTCCTGTTTCTCATTTATATAAATGACCTAGCTTCGATGTTTGAATCTGCATTGCCCATTTTATTTGCAGATGATACTACTGTTGTCATATCACATGCAAACTTTGATTCCTTGATGAATGAAGCTAATGATGTTCTACTATATATCGCAAAGTGGTTTCAGATGAACAAACTTTCATTAAATATAGAAAAATCTAATTATATAGTTTTCAGGAATAAAAATAAAAGGGATTTAAAAAAAGATGCTAAATTATTTATTAATAACATTGAAATCAACCAAGTTACAGTAATACAATTTTTAGGGGTATTATTAGATGAAAAACTTTCATGGAAAAACCACATTGATTATGTGTGGGTAAAAATCATGAAGTCACTTGGCATCATCAGAAAAGTTTGTTCATTGGTAAATCAATCCTGTCTTTTAACTCTTTATTATAGTCTATTATATCCTTACATCTCTTACTGTAACATTGTTTGGGCCAGTAATTACCCTTCTTCTCTGCAAAAAATCCATTTGATCCAAAAAAGGTTTGTTAGACTGGCAACAGCATCAAATCGGTGTGAACCATCGGCTCCTCTGTTTAAGCAATTAAATATTTTATCTATTTTCAGCATAAACGTCTATCAAACATGTATCTTTATGTATAAATATATGGCTCAAAATCAAAGCCTCCCAAAAGTGTTTAAAAACTATTTTTTAATGAACAAGGATGTGCAGTCATATTCAACCCGACAATCAATGAATGTTCATCTTCCTTATTATCATACAACTCTTGGTCAATTTTTCTTAAAATATAGAGGACCGTCACTTTGGAATACTATTCCCTATTTTATTAAAACCAGCTCATCATTATCAGTATTTAAGTCAAGAATGAAAAGACACTTGTGTGATTGTTAAACTTTTGTATTGTGTGGTGTCTAAAATTGTCTGCCATTATTGTGATGATTGCTGTTATTTATTATAATACTTTGGTGTGGTATTAACTGAATAAACCAGAGGGGAGGTTTTATTATAAGCCCTTGGGGGTTTCTTACCTCTCCTGCACAATCCATATGTACTGTTTTTTACATCTATTTGTTTTTTTTTTTGTTTTTTTTGTGCTAATAAAAAAAAAAAAAATAATAATAAAAAAACAACAACATATTGGTAGCCTAATAAAAGCACATTTATCTTGGAGAGGTTCACTCATGGGGCCAGACACGGATGAACTTGTTTTAAATCATACTTGTTTTAAATCATTAAGCCTCCCTGTTAGTTCTGCAAAGGCACAGCTACAGTAACTAAAAACTTAATTGTCACAATAGGGAAGAAAACACTAGCGCAACTTCCTTTTCATCCCGACTTTAAACATGAAACCTTATTCTCACAGCACCAGAGATTGTCAACAACAACAACCATGCATGTGTTTTCTACATCTGCTCAGCTGCTGTTACTCATAAATAAATACAGATCATACCATCTAAACATACACACTATACAAGAACAACAAACACATTATTATCTAGCAAAAACACTCCAAACGTAAACAATAATCCTTAAATAAATGATGCAGCTAATATTAATTCTTAGATAAGTTGCTAAATAAAGACTTAAAATTATGTAAGTTTCAGTGCTTAATGATTTCCTTATGCAGCCACAACTTACATAAAAAACAACAACAAAATACATTGGTGTGCAGTAGCACAAAACACTCTATACTTGTTATAAGTGCACATATTTTATTTTTACTGATGGCAGAGCAGCTGTGTTGTCGAACACATCAACACACTCTTCTCAGCATTATGGGTGGTTTAGTTCTTCACCGGGAATGCATTTCTTTTCAAGGCGAGGAGTTCAAAACAAGTCTGTTTCCCAACAAAGCATGATTGGTTGAGGCTAGAACATGGATCACAAGTGGACGAGGGACACATTCCCTGTTTACACCTGGTGTTTTAATCCTTCTCTTCTGTCCACTTTCAAACACTTCTGTCCTGATTTCTTCGAGGAGAGGGTCTATGGGTGAGTAAATGTATGTTTTTTTTTCCAGATCTTTCAATGTGATGGACAATAAGCTCATGTAATTTACATATGAACGTGTCCGGAGACGACGGAGAAACACACGGAGAGCATCAGCTTCAGTTTCTGCTCTGACAGACCTGAGATCAGCCGAACGCTGTGAGTGTGTGTTAGACATCAGGAATGATGAGGGAATATTGAGCTTGGTACGTTTTTCATCTTCAAACCAAACTTGATTTTAGATCCGTTTAAACCTGTATTTATCGTCGTCCACTTGTGATCCAATCGACCAAAACGCATCTTAATACCAGGTGTAAACATGGCCAAGGTGTCCGTTATCTGATTGGCTTGAGTAGATAGATGGTGGTGAAGTCCAGATATGTGTGGATTTTACAGAGACGCCGCACTCATATTATTTATGAATGGGAGAAAGTGCAAAGCGCAAAATGGCCGTCTAAATAAAAAGCCAATCACTGATTGATAAAAGTCATCACGGCTAATTGGCTGGTCTAGCCTGAAAAATACATGTTTAACACCATTTGAGCATAAGAAACAACATGTTTTTGAGACTTGGTTAGTATTTGAGCAGTTTTTGAGAACAAAGGATTCCCCCATTCAAGTAGATAGTACTTCTTTCGAAGGGAGTTACATTATTCCAAGTGGTGCTCACTGCAGAGCTAAGTTACGTCCAGCTCCGTCTCTCTGGACGTCATGGGTGGAGATTGACCTTGTTCAGCTCCACCTGTGCTATTTAGGTTTAGAATAGGGTTAGGATCAAGCGGCAACCTTCCTGTCTCTCTCTTGAAACCAACATGGAAGTGACTTAGGCCCTGTTTACACGAGAACGCTCGCGGGTGAAAACTTAAAAATATCTATCGGATGTGCCTTTTGTTTACACGGCGATGGTGTTTTTGGGGCTTAAAAACGCAAAAAGTGAAACCACCCTCCAGAGTGGAAATCTTAAAAACGCTCCACCATCGCGTTCCCGTCTAAAGGGTAAAAACGGTAAAAACGCAAAAGTCTGCTAGACAGTGAAGGCGTTGCGTACGTGTTTACGTCACAGGCATGCGCCAGTACAGGAAAATAACAAAACATTATCAAACTAAAATATGCCATTAATTTCATTGACAAAAAAAAAAAAATCTGTCATTTTTGAGCGACACGCGAAGAGCAGCGAGGGTTAAAGCAGCAGCTTTACCGTATTAAACATGAAAACTGTGTCAGTGTCTCTTTCACTGTCAGTGCTCCACATCGCCACCTAGCCATCTGGAGTGCACACTACATCCAATCTCACACACTTTTGCGTCACCATATGCACGCAGATTTCCCCCCCCCCCATACCGCTCGTCTAAACGCAGAATAAAAAGTGATAACGCAACGCCACTTTTGCGTTTTCTCTTGAGATCGTTTCCGTGTAAACATAGCCTTAATCTGCGATTCATCGACTGGCCACTAGAGAAAGGCTGCAAAGGAGAGTCAATCCCATGGAAAAACATATGCAACTGTGAGGGGGGTAATTTTTTTTATAACTTATTCGTTTAATTGATATTAAGCCTTAAAGTTCTGGATAATTAAGGGCCTTATGGGTTTGGGTGTGGGTGTGGGTGTGGTTGGACGTCAAGCTCCACCCATTGGCTCTAATTATTTCTCTAACTGTATAAACGTGCAGCAGGCACACACACACACACACACACACGCGTTACTCACCCGTCGTGTGTGGTTGGTGGACTGCAGGCATGATGAGATGATGAGGACGGTCTCGACGGGTGTGTCAGTGCAGATCCCTTTAGAAAGTGTTTCTGGCACACATGCTTTCAGCTGACGCTCCTGCGGGACGCCGCCTCTCCTCGCGATCACTGGACAGTTCAGCCCGCACTGCATTCTGGGGGATTTACAACAGTGAATGCTTAATAACCGGTACTTTGAGTTAATCAAATTTAGTTTAATATTAAAGGGGTGGTATAATGCCCTTTTCACAAGATGTAAAATAAGTCTATGATGTCCCCAGAGTGTGTGTGTGAAGTTTTAGCTCAAAATACCCCACAGATATTTTTATATAGCATGTTAAAGTTCACTTGTTGAGAGTGAGCAAAAACACACCGTTTTGTGTCTGTCCCTTTAAATGCAAATGAGCTGCTGATCCCGGCACAGGGGGCGGAGCTTCAAGTGCTCGTGTCCTTTTACCTCACACACACGTGCACTGAACATTTAAAAAACTTTTAGCCTTTTATGTTCAAACCGGAGTCAGAAAGATGGAGAGACTCAAGAAGAAGTGACGACATGTAGAAGAACAGGACATTTCTGAATGGTTGGTTGATGAATTTATATAGTTTATGTGTAGTTATCTTGAATGGTTGTTTCTAGTCATTGATTAGCATATTCTGTCATGATAATCTATAAATCGTGTTCTGGGGGCGGGGTTTATGTAAATATTAGGGTTGGTGATGTCACTAACCCGGGAGGAATGTCGTGTAGTTCCTCCAGCCGTTTGTTGTAGTCCTTACAAAATGATTTCTTTAAAAGCAAATATCTCCCTTTGCTTTGATCTTTGAGCGTTGTAACTTTGCAGATGTTGTTTATGATCAAACACAACATTACACACTAACTACAGCTAGAAAAGTCAAATCATAATCAACCACCCCTTTAAAGCAACAGAACTTAAATTACATCCAGATTTTTAGCAACCAAGCGCATGAGGGTGAATCACATAATTAAATCACATCTCCTCTACATGATTTCATAGGTGTTTGATACACTAAAGTGAGAAGTGTCCGTCTTGACTGCACTTATTTCACTCCACTGACCGCAGTCATCTTCTCTCGCATACTTTCAAGACATCTCAATTGAGCCTGATGGTTTGTAGTTGATGACCTCAAGATCATGTGAACTGCAAACCGATGCTTCCCTATTTAGTCCTGTTAGATGAACCACCTGACAAACTCAAATTCTCTGCAATTGCGTCCGAAATCGCTAACTTCCCTACTTTAAAACAGTATGTGACAAGAGCAGTATGTCCGAATTCACAGTACTCATAAAAGAGCACCCGGATGACTGACTACTTCTGCAGTGTGCACACAGTGGACACTTTACTATCCCATGAGGCCACGGGAGAGGATTTATGAATGACAGTGAAGCGACGCAACTGACGCTGGTAGATCTCATGATAATGACAACATGGCGGATGTAGTACTTATTCAGCTATATAGCTACTATAATACTAGTAGTTATTCAAAATAAGTACCTACTCAAGAGTGTGCGATTTCTGTGATTTTTTTTTTTTTTTTTTACTGATTGAAATTAAATTATTATTAATATTTTTAAGGTCATTAAAGGGTTTGAATAAACCGTACATTTTTCTACATATAAGTTGGAGTAAATATTTAAAGTCTTTGTCTCGATTAAGTTCCAGCATTATTTAGTAGATCCCTTCAGGAGCAAATGACACGTATGTTGGCAAGAAAATTACACTTTAAACTCTGGCTCCCTGATTACAGCTTTATCATGTAATCATTCACAAAACTAAATCAGTATTAGGTGACATCATGCTTTCTTTTTCAGAAGGAAAAGAGGCAGTAGTCTGATGTAATATTTTGTCCCACCTTTACCTTTATCTTTTTGTATCATTGATCGTGTTAAACTGTGTAAAAAAAAGTGACTCAACTACTGAAAAGAATCAACTTTTCTTTTCTGTTTTTAATTATTAACATTTATTTAACTGTGTTAACATTACATCTCTGTTGTGTTTCCAATGTTCTTTCAACCAATAGTGTCAACACTATTATCTAACCTATAGGCCTAACAATTGATTTTTTTGGGGGGGAATTTCAGTATTTTCAACATTAACATATCATATTCTAACATGTTTCAATCACATGACCATTGATTGTTTTATGTCAACTTGCATTGATTTATAAGCATTGATTTTCAACATACTTTCACTTTCAACATTAACTGAGGGTACAAAAGTGATGATGAACAAACAGCACTTTAATGTTTGTTCAGTTCCATTAACGTTGATGCATCAACAGTGACTTTCAGCATTGTTTCAATGTTTTCTTGAAATATGGGATTTGATCAGTGAGAGAAAACAGGGTTCATGAGAAGACCAGGTTAAAATTGCTGCAAGATAGTGGAGAAATACATTTGATTAATTATTAAAGGGGTCATGACATGAGAAACCAAATTTGCCTTGATCTTTTGGTATATAAGAGGTCTTTGTACCATTAAAACGTCCTGCAAGTTTCATAGCTTAAGACGTCCTCCCCATTATAAACGAATCATTTATTTAATCAAGCTCTAAATACAGCTCGTTCTGGATCCATGGTAAGAAGTGACGTCACGGTACGAAGTGACGTACCAGCGTTTGCATATGACCGCCTCCAGCACAAGACAACTACGCTTTAAGCGCAAGGCAACTACGCTCATTTCGTATCGCCGCGCGCCTCACAAGTGTTCAGTGGACGGACAGCGAGTGGGTCTGTGTACAGGGAAATTACGATGCCGCAGATGTGCTGTTCCTGGCTGTGGACAAACAACATCTTTGAATACGCTGCCGAAAGATCCAGACGTCAGGGAAAAATGGATGCACTTTATTTTTTGCGGACATCTCAGTCACGGCAGTGTTAGTTTAAGCGTTTGTTCTATACATTTGAAGGATGACTGTTTTGAGAAAAAATCCCAATATGATGCTGGCTTTGCCAGAAAACTGTTGCTCAAAGATAAGTCCGTGCCGACTATTCTGGGCTCAACAACGACGACGCAAACTTACTTTTTATCACTGGATAATACACTCTAAAAAATGCTGGGTTGTTTCAACCCAATTTTGGGTAAAATATGAACAAACCCAGCCATTGGGTTAAATTTTTACATTACATTTTTAAGCCAACGTTTGGGTTTGTCCATATTTTACCCAAAATTGGGTTGAAACAACCCAGCATTTTTTAGAGTGTATAAACACATTTGTATAAGAAAATTTTGAAAATATGTCGCCTTTCTAGTAGGCCTACATGTGATAGAAAATTAAAAATGTTGCCTTTATCAATGCTGCATCTTCAAAGATGGCCTGTGTATGCATTTTTGTCCGTGGTACACCCTATCATTTCATTGAAATTAGTTAAATAATGTTAAACTGTTAAGCTATAGGAAAATTATGCAACAATAATCCCTTTTCAAGTGTCTCGGGTTACAATTTTTTTATTAATTCAAAATAGTTTCACTTTCCATGTGGACACGGGCTGATCCAGTCTTCGTTGTTGTGGTGATGGTTAATTTTCCTCTGATTCCGGCTCAAACATAATAAGGTTTTATCATTGCAAGAGCCATCGCTTCGCATGCATCACCCGCTACTAAACATTTGCGCCGAATCCGCAAATGTTCTGGCTGGGGGCGTTAATAATTGATGCATAGGCACTGACGTTAGCCAATCATAACAGTGGGCGTTAACACTGAACTCTTAAAGGGGAAACACCCCCAAAACAGACTGTGTGAATCAGAGGATGAGAAACAGAGTGGGAAAAGGTCATAAATCACTACATTTTAAAAGTTTTTTGTAAAATAGTAATACTATAATTGCACCTAAGGGAACATAATAATAAAATAAAATAAAAACATGTCATGACCCCTTTAAGGATTCACATTTGGAAAGACAAAATATATTTATAGGAATTAAAACACCCTGACGAAGGCATGTAAAGCCGCATTGCGTAGGTGGATCTGTCACCAATTTTAATGTTTAAGCCATCAATGAAATTTTAAACTTTTTTCTACTTATTTCGAGTGCCTTGGAGTTCCTAAGTTCTTAGATTCTAAGTATCCCATACAACCAAAGAGCACCGAGATTTTACACCCTGAAGCAGCACTTCTTTTGCATTCTTTGCTCTGATGATATTTATAGGAATATTTTAGTAAGTTTGTTTTTACAATAAATCATATTAATGCTGAAACTATGGTGTGCTGTTTTAAATCACTTGACAACCCTTAAAAGTAGTATAATCTGCATTCTCATGAGGTCTGTAGGTCTGAACGCTGCTATTGGAAACACCTGAGCCGTAATAAGTAGAACGCAGAAGTAGAAGTGCAAGTAGTCCGTTTTGAGTAAAAGATAATGCTATAATGCTACAATGTATAATGCAAATACTACAATACGATATAAGCGGGCCACCTGCAATAGGATCAGGACAATTAAACTGAAACGACGAACGCCGAATTGTGCAGCATGATAGCATGGCCAGTTACGCAGTACTCGTTCCTGTTCTCGGTATCTATTAATACAGTTCACTTGTACTGCATCGCTAGATGCTATGGGAACCCAATCCAAAAGCGCAATGCTATAACTGCAGAACGACAATCGTTCTAAGACCCTAACCCAAGACACTTGAGGATAAGGGTCCTTAAGGCAGCAAGGCTAAGATAGGGCGAGGCATTCGCCTGAGACTAAGGGTCCTAGACCACTAGGCCGGAGCACAGAGGGAAAGAGTTCTAGTGGGTTGAGCTCGCACAGAGCTCAAAGCCCAGCTAAACAGACACGACCCATGCTTGAAGAGCAGGGACGTCCAAATGATCAAATCTGGCGAAGGAGGACGGCGAGGACCCGCCGGCCGCCACACAGATGTCAGCCCAGGAGGAGGCCATGCCTCTAGTGGAGTGAGCCTTTACTCTGATGGGGCATTGGAAGCCCAATGAAGCTTAAGCTAACGCAATTGCGTTCCCAGTGGGATAATGGTAAATGGACTGCACTTATATAGCGCTTTCACAGACCAAATGGCCACCAAAGCGCTTTACATTTAGCCTCACATTCACCCATTCATACACCGACGGGAGTGTCAGTCATGCAAGGCACCATCCAGCTCGTCGGGAGCAGCTGGGGTTAGGTGCCGTGCTCATGGACACCTCGACACTCGGTTAAGTGGAACCGGGGATTGAACCACCAACCTTCCGGTTTGTAGACAAACTACATAAACCACTGAGCCACTGCCGCCTTTTTGCTTCTTAACCAGATGCCTTTTGGTGCGGCCCCGAAGCACACAAAGAGCTGCTCTGACTGCCTGAACTGGGCAGCACTCGATATATATACTCTTAAGGCCTGACCCAGACAGAGTAAGTGCACCACTTGATCATCCTCTGAAACGGGAAGAGCAGAGAGAGTAATGACCTGCGCTCTGAACGGAGTAGAGAGCACCTTAAGTACATAGCCGATCCTTGGTTTGAAGACGACTTTACAGTCGTTAGGCCCAAAACAAGATGCACTATCAGAGAGCGCTTGCAAGTCACCCACTCGCTTGACCATTGCTAGGGCTAGTAGGAGGGCGGTCTTTAGCAAAAAGGGCTGTAGCCCGGCCGGCTGAAGCGGCTCGAAGGACAGGCCACTGAGGGCCTTGAGGACCATTGACAGGTCCAATGTTGGAACAATAAGAGGGCGTGGTGGGTTCAGAAAACTGCAGGAAAGACAGGACCAGTGAGACATCACAGGACGTTGGGTCTTCATTCTTTACTGCACAAAACCACAGACAGACCACTTAAGAGCCTAGAGGCATCTAGAGGACAGAGCTCTAGCCTCAGAGATAGTGTTCAGGAGGAGAGTTAACAGGGAGGTCCGTAGGCTCCTGCCGAGGGGCCAGACAATGGAGGGCCAAATTGTTCCTTTCACCTGGGAAAGGAGGTCCTCAAGAAATTAGCCATGGTGATGCCGTCACAGCTGCATCCGCTCGGGGAACCATGACTGGTTTCGCCAGAGAGGGGCCACCAGAAGGACTGCGTATCTGTCCTCCCTGATCCTTCTGATGACCTGAGGGAGCAGTGCAAAAGGTAAGGTATATAAAAAGGTATATAGGGGAAGGCTGGGCCAGTGAGAGTTGTCTTCTGAGGCAAAGAGGTCGACATCTGCCTTCCCGAAGATACTCCAAATTCTGAGAACCATCTGGCAATGGAGGGTCCATTCCCCTGGGGACACATTGCCCCAGAACAGCATGTCTGCCCATTGGTTCAGTCCATGTGCACTGCTCTCATTGAGCACAGATTGTGTTGTGCCCATAAGAGGAGGTATCTCACTAGTCTGTACAGAGGCCATGATCTGAGTCCACCTTGGTGGTTTATGTAGGACACCACTATCATGTTGTCTGAGCGGACTAAGACATGGTGCCCTTTCAGGTCTGGCAGGAAGGTTTTGAGGGCCAGAAAAACCACCAGAATTTCTAGGCAGTTGATATGCAGCCGTTTCTCCGTGCTCAACAAAGAGCCGGATGTCGAGACCACATTCCTCCTAGAGACCGACCCCAAGTCTACGCCGATCTGGTACCGCCTGGGATCCGTCCAAGGGGCCAGGGCCAAGAGACAGCCGTGGTCAACCTTGATACTTGGGCTTGGACACAAGGTTTCAGCCAATACTGCAGGGCCCACATGTGTAGCAGGCCCAGCAGAATTACTGATAATGTGGACGCCATTAGGCCCGGCTTCCTCTGAGAGGTTCTGAGGGGGAGTGAAGCCTCGACTCTGAAAGACTCAGCGAGCCACTGGATAGCCACAGCGCGCTCCAGTGTGAGCTTGACCCACATTTGGGCCGAATCGAAAACTGCTCCCAGGAAGGCAATTCGCTAGCTGGAAAACAGAGTGAAGTCGCTCCTGAGTCCCAGGTGTTCCAAATGGCTGAGGAGCAAAGATCTGTGAGTGTCTAACTCGATCTCGGACTGGGCCAATACGAGCCAATCATCGAGGTAATTCAGGATCACACTCCATTCTGTCTCATGGGCCCAAATAATATTCAACAATATTATTGATCTGCCTGCATTGACACCATTATATGAGAACTGAGCTGGACGATAACATCACGGTTTTCTCCAGAGTGGCTACATACACTGAACAAAATTATAAACGCAACACTTTTGTTTTTACCCCCATTTTTAATGAGCTGAACTCAAAGATCTAAGACTTTTTCTATGTACACAAAATCCAATTTATCTCAAATATTGTTTACAAATCTGTCTAAATCTGTGTTAGTGAGCACTTCTCCTTTGCCGAGATAATCCATCCACCACACAGGTGTGGCATATCAAGATGCTGATTAGACAGCAGGATTATTGCACAGGTGTGCCTTAGGCTGGCCACAATAAAAGGTCCGAAAATCAGTCAGTATCTGGTGTGACCAGCATTTGGCTCCCGCAGTGCAACACATCTCCTTCGCATAGAGTTGATCAGGTTGTTGATTGTGGCCTGTAGATGGATTATCTCTGCAAATGAGAAGTGCTCACTAACACAGATTTAGACAGATTTGTGAACAATATTAAAGAGAAATAGGCCTTTTTCATACATAGAAAAAGTCTTAAATCTTTGAGTTCAGCTCATGAAAAATGGGAGAAAAAACAAAAGTGTTGCGTTTATAATTTTGGTCAGTATATAAATGGACTAAAATAATAACTTTTTTTACAACAAAAATGAACCATCACTGAACTTCCATAAGCTATTTACATTGTTTTAATTGTGCTTTATAAATACATTCAATGAATGAAATGTGTGTGTGCCAGAGACAGTCTGAATGGAAGGACAGTATACTGATACCTTGTACGCGAATCTCAAAAAGGTCTGTGATGGGGAGCTGGATGTGAAATTAGGCATCTTTCAGATCCACTGAGAATAACCCATCCCCTGGGGATACTTGCTAGAGGATTTGTCTCAATGTTAGCATCTTGAACGGCCGTTTCATCATGGCTCAGTTCAGATGTCTGAGATTGAGGATGGTTTCTCCCAAGGTTTTTCTCTCCATTCTGTCACCTAATGGAGTTTAGGTTCCTTGCCAGTGTCGCCTCAGGCGTGCTTAGTTGGGGACAAATAATATTTAGTAATATTACTGATTTGACTGTACTGACACTATTGGATGAGAACTGAACTGAGCTGGACGTTGAAATCTCTGTTATCTACAGAGCTGCTTTATAGCTGTTCACTGCTTCACTCGCTAGATCGAAAATCCAACATGGCAGCCATTTGCAACTAGCCCATTGTAAACAGAACAATATTTTGCATTGGTGTGGATGCTAATATAGTTATCTTTACAGTGATCGTTCTTGGTGTGAAGTTGTGAACGGTATTGAGTGTGTGCAAACACATTCTCTGTTTTTTAATAGTAGTGAATTTAGTTCTTACTATTTTGCTGGGGATTTACATTTGGTCGCATCAGTGTCGGCAAACCTAACCCACACACAGAGCGTTGCATCAGCCATTCAGTGCTGTGTAAAAGTGGCATTGTGTTGAGCTGAATCACATCAATGCAGGCAGTGTGACAGCACCTCTGTGGGCCGAGATCCAGAGCGTTCTGGAGAGGAGAGGAGGGTGACAGATGCAGACTGTCCAACACATGCTCTCCTAGTGCCTGGGCATCTACATATCGCTTGACATTAGTTTTGTATACAGATATTTATTGACTATTATTTAAGTTGTGCTATTGCCAAGGAAATCCAACTTAAGCCCAACATTTCTCTGTGTGTGTGTGTGTGTGTGTGTGTGTGTGTGTGTGTGTGTGTGTGTGTGTGTGTGTGTGAGTGTGTGTGTGTGTGTGTGTGTGTGTGTGTGTGTGTGTGTGTGTGTGTGTGTGTGTGTGTGTGTGTGTGTGTGTGTGTGTGTGTGCGTGTGTGTGTCTATATATACATAGATATATGTACAGATTTGTGAAAGGAACTATATGTATATATTATAATACTCACTGTCAGACTATTAGGTGATAAATAACATAAGATTGCCATTTCTGTATTAATAAATTAATTTATGGAAAAAGTATAATATAGTTTTAGAGTATGCAATATTGCTGGCATCAGTGCAGCTGTGGGATTTTGCAGAAACACTTTGTTTTGTTGGTCACAGATGAATTTTGTTTATGGCTCAGTCAGCATCGTAAGAAATATTACAATGATTAGAAAAACAATGAAATTGTGCAGATATTACTGCCAACGTTTCTAAATAAATTTGTTACAAACCGTTTTAAATCATTTGTTGGCACGATTTGTTACTTGTTAATTAGATTTTCATTGTATATTTTTGAGAATAAGACAAGACATTTTAAATCATTCATGGAGAAATGTAAATGATTCTAAGTGATTCACACAACTTTTATATGTTTAATGGATTCCCTGTAACAGCTCAAGCTAAAAACAAACATGCAAAATAAGATACTTAACACAAAATTACTGTCAGACCACATGCTTATTAGCTTTTACTCAATTGCTAAATTAAATTGACACTTCAAATGCAGTACCAAAAATAAATCATATAGAAATTTATGTTTACCCATTATTGTTCCTTAAAGGGAATTGTCCTGCAGAAGAAAGAAACAAGTTGTACAGTACTCACATGGGTCATGCAGTTCCTCGAGGAGACGCGTCATACGGGCGATCTGACACTGACCATCAGTCAACCCACTGTGACTGTGCACCATTGACGATAGTGTGTGTGTGTGTGTGTGTGTGTGCGTGCGTGTGTGTGTGTGTGTGTGTGTGTGTGTGTGTGTGTGTGTGTGTGTGTGTGTGTGTGTGTGTGTGTGAGTGTGTGTGTGTGTTTGTGAGAGAGAGTGAGAGTGTTTTCTGCTTTTGTTCACAAGGTAGCCTACATATAGCAATATACAGTATAACATATTGGTAACACTTTACAATAAGGTTCATTAGTTAACATTAGTTAACTACCTTAGTTAACAGGAACTAAGAATGAACAATTCTGTGAACTAGAATTTATTAGTTATCTAGTAGTTTATCTTACACTCTAAAAAATGCTGGGTTGTTTCAACCCAATTTTGGGTCAAATATGGACAAACCCAAACGTTGGGATAAAAATGTAATAAAAAAATGTAACCCAATGGCTGGGTTTGTCCATATTTGACCCAAAATTGGGTTGAAACAACCCAGCATTTTTAGAGCGTTTTTAATTTCAACATTTACTAATACGTTATTAAAATCAAAGGTTGTATTTGTTAAAATTAGTTAATGCACTGTAAACTAACATGAACAAACAATGCACAGCTGTATTATTATTAACTAACATTGAACAAAGATTAATAAATACTGTAACAAATGTATTCCTCATTGTTCGTTCATGTTAGTTAATACATTAACTAATGTTAACTAATGAACCTAAAGTGTTACCAACATATTTATCAATAATACATACTTTTGGTTAACAACATTTTTAGTGTGGAATCACAGTTATTTCCCATCAGAACTTCTCTTGTATCTAATGCGCGTAACGCGTCTTTGCATTGACTTAACATTGAAATCACTCGCGCCTGACGCGCTATTCGCGTCCGGTGTGAACGCACCATTAGACGTTTCTATTACTTACTTTTCTGGCAATTTTAGTCAAGATTTTCTAATTGCACGTTACAATAACTAATTTACTGTAAAACTGTACGCTAAAAAATACTGTAAACAAACAACATCATACTGTGTTTCTCAGTGCATATGACGGCACCAAGCATGCAATGCAGGACGAATAGATTATGATGTGGAGGCTTTTTGCTACTTGTTGGTTTTATCTGCTCCTGAACTTATTTTGCAGTTTGCTTTTAGCAGTTTGTGTTGTTTGTTTATTTAGTGATAATCAGAGTTTTTTTTTTTTTTTTTGAGTGTCACTGTTGTGTTTTGAATATCGATAATGTCACATATTTCAAAGATGTATCTCAGCAGTTGCTTCACTATTGTGAAAAAGATCCATTTACAAACAGTTCTTCGACATTAGTTAATCAGGGTGTCCCACAGGGCTCTGTGTGAGGGCCGATTCTGTTTAGCATATAGCCTCTGTAAGAGATTATTAGAAAGTATGGTATGTGTTTTCATTGTTATGCTGATAACTTAAAAATTAAAGATCTTAACTTCTCAATTAAAGACCTAACTAACTGTTCGTAGTAAATACAAGCATGGAGGCAAGACAACTTTCTTAAACTATAATGAGATAATAACGGTAATGGTGGTATTATCTTGTTGGTCTCTGTCAAATGATTCAAATTCTGTATTTCCGTTGCCTCAAGTGAGGAACCTTGGGGTTATCATTGATGCACAATTGACATTTGATGGAAAAATAACCATAGAATTGTGTGTATTTAATAAGCTTTAATAAGTAACTAGAGTAAATGCACGTTTTATGATAAGAAATGGCCTTCCTATGCATTTCTTGTTCAAATTTGAGCTTGTCATGTGTGGTAATAAACTGTTGTCCAGCAGATGGCAGTAACATCCCAGCAATATTTAAAGATAAATTACTGAACAAGTATTTATGATTGTACCCTGTACAGGTTAGCCTGTTAAAGAAATAAAACATTAAATGATTAACAGTTCCATTGGTATGTATTTTGAATAAATAAACTGATATAAACTGAATAAATGAAGCAGACAGACTCTCTTTAGATGGGCAGGAATAAGATCTTCTCACATAAACATCTGTACACAATTAATAATCAAAATAAATGCTCAGGCAAGTCTGAGAAATATCATTCTCTTTTAGTGATAAAGCCATAATTATTATATCAACCTCACTTTCTTCAGTACGCCTGCAGGTTACAAAGATTTTCCTATAATGTTGAATATTTTATATATAAAGTTTATTAATTGTGAACATTGTGATCTAAACATGTCTGAATGATGGCAACATTATGTGGCAAAAGTGTGTGAGGATGTATATACTTTCTTAAGGTAAATATTTTGGTTCGACACCACATTAAATTAAAGCATGTCCAATGCATTTCCGGACTGATTAGACCATGTTATTTGCCAATTAATGAATCTTAACATAGTGAACTTGAGGTTTGGAGCGCATATAAAAAGTATGCAGTTCTGTCCTTCCAACGTTTCTATGTTTTTTTGCTCCATCTTTTTCTTCTCTTTTGTATCTCTATGCTTTAATAGAACTGCCACTTTTTTCTGTTTTTTTCTTTTCTTCAGGCTTGTGTTTGTTTCGTTCTTTTCACATTGTTTGTGTTCATATTTAGCTGAAGGTATTATACCTGTCCATTAAAAGCAAGTAAACAGCTGCGTCACTCTCCACTTTCAAACCTAAAAAGCTTGAAAATAAAAGACAGAAACAGACGTGACAGCAAACATGGAGAGCAAAAACTGCCTGGCTGTACGAGACAAACATCCCGCCTTCAGATGTATTTACACTCACACAATAGTGAAACACATGCACATTACACAGAGATTTGTATACATTTGCCAGGAATTAACAGGATGAAATAGTATTATTGTGCAATAAATGACTGTAGTCTTTGTAAGAATTGTACATTGAAATAAATGCATGCTGGTTCATTTTCTGGCAAATGAAGGTGAATCAACAGCAGAATGATACTAACATCTCAGTAATGCACAGTGCTGCTCGTTTTACTGTCAATTCACATGTATATTCACATAAGTCTTTAACCATGAAGCTACTTCACGATATTATATTGTTCACCACTGTAACTGTCAACCAACAAGTTAAAAAAAAAAACAGCATAATCTATGCATGCTTAATATAATGGAATTTCACACTAAAATGTTAACAGTGCAGTTTTGAGATAATTTAGATAATTTAATTAAGTGCTATTAGTAGCTAGATATGTCAGAAAATTACTATTTAATTTAAAACGTGTGAAATGCAAAATATGATTAGTATCACTGCACTGGTAACACTATAGAATAGAATAGAATAGAATAGAATAGAATAGAATAGAATAGAATAGAATAGAATACGGTTCATTAGTTAACATAAGTTAATGTATTAACTAACATGAACTAACCATGAGCAATACATTTTTGCTGTATTTGTTCATCTTTGTTAACGTTAGTTAATAAAAAATACAGCGGTTATTTGGTGTTAGTTCACAGTACATTAACTAATGTTAACAAGATTTAATAAAGTATTAGTAAATGTTGAAATGAACACTAACAAAGATTAATAAATGCTGTATACGTGCAGTTCATTATTAGTTCATGTTAACTAATGCAGTTATTGTGAAGTGTTGCCCATGCACTTTGTGAAAAAGGAAGATGTTCACCTATATTTGGCTGTAATGTCTTTCTTCGGAATAATTCGGTGTTACATAAACATTTATTTTATTTTTTTGGCTTCAGTGGCCTCTAAATTGTAATAAAGACACATGCATTTTCTGTGAAGCTGCTTTGAAATGATATGTATTGTGAAAGTGCTATACAAATGAATGTGAATTTAATTTAATGGAATTGTCACAAAAATGTGTTATACACTTATCCGAAAGGATCTAAACACACAGGCTTAGAAGACAGGCTGTTTTTCTCTGCAACAGCAGAGACATAATGGAAAACATTAGTGTGAGCGGATGGCTCTCTATCTTATTGAGTCTACACACACACACACACACACACACACACACACACACACACACACACACACACACACACACACACACACACACACACACACACGATCCCTGTGGCTCTCTCCAATTACAGTCTCCTTGCCGCCTACCTGGCGTTAATGGAGAAGAGGCTGGTGAGGGTGAGGGACGGAGACTGCAGACCCCCATCACTCTCAGGTGAGTGTGTGAGTGTGTGTGTGTGTGTGTGTGTGTGTGTGTGTGTGTGAACCCTGGGAGCCGCGGGCCGCGCCGTGCAGCAAATCACCGGAGGATGACGCGTTCTGCCTCGCTCTCTTTTCCACACGCACATATCAGTCCTCATGTATCCAGCCTTTTGCTCTGTGTTTATGTAGCTCAGCCCTTAAGTATCTACATGCTAGGCTGAGATCCCAGTCAAGATGCTTTTGAAAGCTAATTGAGTGCCTCTTAGAAGCGGATACAATGTCTGTCACTTCACAGCTTAATTGAAGCTTGCACAAAGATGCGCATCTATGCCACCCTAGACACTTCTGCATCATATTTCATCTGCTCCTCTGCAATTAACAGTCAACATCCAAATCTGTGATTGTATCACAATGGGACAGTTTATAAGCAGACATCTGACACAGCTGTGAAAGTTTATTTGTATAGCGCCTTATACAATACAGATTGTTTTAAAGCAGCTTCATAACAGAATCAATGTTGCAAGCTTCATCATATATATGAGACAAATTCACATTCTGCTTCAAAGCAGTTCTAAAAAGACAATAGAGTAGACCAATAGTATATACTACTGTATATGTACAGCTAGATATAAATACTATAATTGAACGAGTCGATGTTAAACCAAGTCTCAAACTTTCTTACACAGAACAACCTCCTGGAAACTAGTCTGGTTTTAAAAGCGGCCTCTGAACTGCTCTTGGTTATTGAAGCTCTGTGGCTGACAAAAGCAGCTTCCCAATCCTCAGTTCTCATCTTGCTGGATCTGTCTGCTACGTTTGACACAGTTAACCACCAGATCCTCATCTCATGGTAAATGGACTGCATTTATATAGCGCTTTAACAGACCCATGGCCACCAAAGCGCTTTACATATTGCCTCACATTCACCCATTCATTCACGTCACCCATTCATTCATGTCATTTAGAAACATGGTTTTCCCATCACAGTTATTATCTAGCTACTGGAGTGCTTCAGGGCTCAGTGCTGGTACCACTTCTCTTCTCCATCTACATGTCTTCACTAGGATCTGTCATTCAGAAACATGGTTTTCCCATCACTGTTATCATCTAGATACTGGAGTGCCTCAGGGCTCAGTGCTGCGACCACTTCTCTTCTCCATCTACATGTCTTCACTAGGATCTGTCATTCAGAAACATGGTTTTCCCATCACTGTTATCATCTAGATAGTGGAGTGCCTCAGGGCTCAGTGCTGCGACCACTTCTCTTCTCCATCTACATGTCTTCAGGATCTGTCATTCAGAAACATGGATTATCTTATCTTATCTTATCTTATAACAGTAGACTGTTAGGTTAAGGTTAGTAGTGTATGTTGACATGTACTTGCAAAGTTACTTATAGTCAGTAGAATGTCTGTTGAGGAGCATCAAGATAAAGATTTGGCAGATATTAAGCAGACAGACTAATAACCTAATAACTGCTATAGTTGATATTGTCACGGGGGTGACTATATTTTGTGGGGGAGGAATGCACACGCCAGGGAATGGGTTTCTCTTGGGGAATGTTTTTAATGTGACACCCAGCAAAATGGCTGCTTCCTGTGCCCATGTAAACAGTGACAACCTAGCGATCTGTTAGATAAATCAGCTTCAGGTGTTCGGCGGGAATAATCAAGGCTGGCAATTGGCGCATATGTTGGGGCGGGAGTGCTTTATATGCTCATTTGTTGCAGACAGTTGGAGAGGCAGCAGACGCGGGGGAGAACGCGGCGGAGAAGCCGGCGCCCAGGAAGGGGTGCTCGGCCGACGATTTAATCGAGCGCGTTTGGAACGCGAGGCCGACGAGGATCTGAAGCGAAACCGGCATTTTGACGGAACTGGAATTCGCGATCACTACGGCTGCCGCTGTTGCGTGGACACGGCCCCGATTGTCGGGTTGAGAGGCGTGTGTGCCTGCTTCGTGGTCCAATGCGATGGGATGTGTGACTGCCAGTGACTCCTTTGATCTGGTATGGTGAGCATTGCTCATATCCTGCTTCCTCTGCCAGTTGAAACAAAGACTTTCTAAGGGATTCCCTGACTCGGCCTGACTGCTTTACTGTGCTACTGTTTTACTGCTTTACCGCTCTACTGTTTTACTGTTCTTCGGCTCTCAACACCACAGCTAACCAGCCCAGCTATCCAGCCCAGCCCAACTTCAAGGAGACGTTTGCCTGGACACTGTTAAATTGCCTTGGTCACAGTGAGTTTACTGTTTGAAGTGTCCTGTTCTTAAAGTGTTCACATGGGGAAACCTTTGCTGTTTGTAGTGTGTGCACGAGTGCTTTAACGGTTCCAGATTGTTTGGTCTGCATCTACAGTTCCAGATAAACAGCCTCCTGTGACCCGGGTGTGTTATGCTGATAACCTGAGTTAATCCTGAGTATTATAAGCACTGCTGCGCTGACGCTAACCTTCTACTGTCTGAGCCTCTGCTGGAGAGAACGAGAAACTGCTGCGCTGACGCTAACCTTCTACTGTCTGAGCCTCTGCTGGAGAGAACGAGAAACTGCTGCGCTGAGGCTAACCTTCTACTGACTGAGCCCCTGCTGGAGAGAACGAGAAACTGCTGCGCTGACGCTAACCTTCTACTGACTGAGCCCCTGCTGGAGAGAACGAGAAACTGCTGCGCTGAGGCTAACCTTCTACTGTCTGAGCCCCTGCTGGAGAGAACGAGAAACTGCTGCGCTGACGCTAACCTTCTACTGACTGAGCCCCTGCTGGAGAGAACGAGAAACTGCTGCGCTGACGCTAACCTTCTACTGACTGAGCCCCTGCTGGAGAGAACGAGAAACTGCTGCGTTGACACTAACCTTCTACTGTCTGAGCCCCTGCTGGAGAGAACGAGGAACTGCTGCGCTGACACTAACCTTCTACTGTCTGAGCCTCTGCTGGAGAGAACGAGGAACTGCTGCGCTGACACTAACCTTCTACTGTCTGAGGCTCTGCTGGAGAGAACGAGAAACTGCTGCGTTGACACTAACCTTCTACTGTCTGAGCCCCTGCTGGAGAGAACGAGGAACTGCTGCGCTGACACTAACCTTCTACTGTCTGAGCCCCTGCTGGAGAGAACGAGAAACTGTTGCGCTGACGCTAACCTTCTACTGTCTGAGGCTCTGCTGGAGGAGAACGAGGAACTGCTGGTCGAATCCTCCTGGGGGCATTTGCTCACTTTAAAGACTTTTTAAATAATTTAATAAACACAAAACCTTTTGAAGTTATTCTGTGTCTCGTTCTGACTTTGAGGGAATACGGTCTTGCTCCTCAGGGTGGTACGCAAGCTAGGGGTGGCGGCTCGCTAGCGCCTACCCCCCGACCTGTGACAATATGTTGTTGTTGCACAGTTACTTATAGTTAGTAGAATTTCTGAAGTGGACTTTCAAAATGTTACAATGCTTAATTTTTATAACATTTATTGCAAATTATGACATATCCAAAATTAGGTTTAGGAGGTTTTGTCAAGTTAACTCACAAAGTTTATTAGGTTTATTATGGGTTTCCCCCAAAATATGATCAAGTAAACACACTAACACACACACACATGTTGGGTTTCAATGTTTTATGGGAACTATTCTTAGACAGAATTATTTTTATACTGTACAATTTATATATTCTCTCTCTTTACACTAACCCTACCCCTAACCCTACCCATCACAGCATTTCTGCATTTTTACATTTGTGGGGTCTTTTGTTCCCCATAACATAGGGGAACAAATGCAGCTGCAGGGCGGACGGACACACACACACACACACACACACACACATCGTTACCCTGCTCTGTGCGGTCCTTGGGTCTCCGGCGTGGGAGTCAGCTTTTCCCAGGGTTTTGTGGGATTGTCTCCACTCATCTCTTTCTTAGCTGCTACTTTTAAAGCTTTGGTTAAGCAATGAGAGAGTGTTATATTATAGATTTATATGTTTGACTCTTGTACTAGGAAACATTCATTATGGAAAGTAAAGCATTGCATAACTTTTGACCTTTGAAGGGCAGAGCAGAGCAATATTGTTTAAAAGAATAAAAACAGAGAAAAAAACATAAAACAAGTGTTGTTCGTTTTCAAAAGGAAAAGACGAAGGGCAACACACTTTCTTTAGTAAGGTTCTGAAAGAGATTCATGAAAAATAAAAGTCATCAACAAACGCTCAGAATAAGCCTCAGAAAATGTCGCTTGTAAAATAAATATTATGAGCTGGTTCATTTCATATATTATTTATTTGTTTGTTCACATAAAGTAATTATATGCAGTTTGCTCTTTTTTTAATCCAGTTACTAAAATGTGAAATGTATTGTGTTAGGTTTGTCATTTTCTGGCTTTATCAAATTTCTAAATTAATCTGCTAAATTATAGCAATAGAAAATGTTTTCTTTGATCAGTTTCACTCTGAAATCATAATACAGCAGAAAATGAAAAATATAATTTATTGAACAAATTAAACCATGAGCTAAAACTGAAAAAAACAACAACAACAACATTAGACTGTGTGTCAAATGTTGACTTACACACGGTCCTATTTTAAGCAATTGTTCATTTGACATTCACTTGAAATCAAATTACAAACAATAAATGTTTTTTTCGACCTCAAAATGAATGGCGAGTTCATCCTTTAAAGCGGTTAAACCGACGGTGTTACAAGGTTCCCTCTCCTCAGATCCGCTGTAACAATAGGTTGTCATACCGGTTTCTCTGACAAACAGTTTTTCCACGCCTGTAGTGCTTCATTAAGGTAAGAAAGACTTGTAATTATTTAGACATGCTAATAAGCTTGGTCTTACCGGAATAAGATCCGTCCCACACAGATACACAACCACTCTTTTAAATATACACTGAAACTGCACATGCATTAGTGAATCATCAAAGTTACATTACGATATGACTCAGGCAACTGATGTCAAGATGTGCGTTTCCGGTAACACTTTATAACACTGTTCCTTCATTAATGAATAACTACACAGGAACAAATGAGTAACACACTGTTAACACAGCTAACAAGAAACTCTGATTAATGAATTAGTGAGTAATATCGCTCAGTCGAATGTGGTAGTTCACTGTTAGCTCATCAGTAACTACTATTTTTTTCATATGATACAGGTTCATAATTAACATGAATAATGCATAATTTATAATAAAAGGTCATTTTGACCACTGTAAAAAAAATATTTTCATGATTTGTAATCACAACTTTTCATCTTTTGTCAAATCAACTTGGATAACTAATGTGTGAAGATAACACTATTTTGAGTTTCTGTTTCATTGTATTTACTCAAATTTTGAATTACAACAAACTCAAAATTGTAAGGCAACAAGGTAACTTGCTTTTTTTAAGTTAGACCATTTTTTTTACAGTGTCTTCTACTATTAATGTGGATCAGTTTTCTAAAGAGAAAAACATGATAACTCCCTAACATTGACTGAAGTCTAGAGATTTTTGTACGGTTTTTGGATAGTAACTCCGTCTGATGGATTTGGTAACACTTTAGTCATTACTAGCGTTCCCATGATCTTCACTTGCGTCATATACTGTCCAAATAATTAGTAGTTTCTTTAGGAAGATGTAGTAACACTTGAGTCATTACTGTCCAAAACCTTAACCAAAACCAAAAATATCAAAATGTACAATGAGTTCAGTCAATAATAGGGAGTCAAGTTTTTCACTTTAGAAAACTGATCCAAATGATTATAGTTCCTTTGGGATGTAGTAACACTTGAATTATTACTAATGCCATTACCTTATAATATACATTATGCATTATTAATATTAATTATGAACCTGTAGTAGTTCTTAGTAGTCTTGAGGTACTGTATGAAAAACAGTATTGATTAGCTAATAGTGAACTACCATTCGACTGAGCGCTATACTCTCTCATTTGTTGATCAGTGTTTCTTGTTAGCTAATAGTTACTAGAATGTTAATAGTGTGTTACTCATTTGTTCCTGTGAAGTTATTCATCAATGAAGTAACAGTGTTATAAAGTGTTACAGCTTTTCCTTTTCTGTTGCTTAATCTTGTCCTATAATTGTATTGTGCTCTTCCTCTCCTCACTGGTTCATTTAGCATTTTCCTCAAGAGTTCGTCCAGATTTACGTCAGTATTCAGTTCATGCTCAGAGCCACGGAGGGCTGGAAAGGTCACGACCTCCTCGCGTTTGCTAGTCGTGACATCACCGTGACGAGCTGCATGCCAATGAGGCTAATTGCTGTGTGTGTGTGTGTTGGTGTTGGTGTGTGTGTGTGTGTGTGTGTGTGTGTGTGTCCTATTAGCATACTTGACGACAGCAACAAAGAGAGGCGAGATGCCTGCTGTGCCCTCATTTACATAGCATATGTTAACAGAACGTTTGCTGTTAACTTTGAACAGCTTTGAACAGAACGTTTCCAGACAGAACACATGGCTTTGGTGTCTTAGCCTACAGTACATTCATTATGGGAATGTGGAGAACCGTAGCACTTAATAGCTTTCCAGAGATAGTTCCTTAATGGGCATTTGCAGAGACGCCTGGAGTTTGGAGGAAGATGAACATGTGCAAACCTCCTCTATCTGGACTGAGTGGGAAGTTTACATCACTCCCAGTTAACAAAAATAGGTTCTTAGAACGTTTCGCTAACGTTCCAATTAAGTTATTAAAGCGCTATTTTTGAATGTTCTGTTAAAGGAACATGAACATTCCATTTTATCCTTCTTCAAACACTATGGAAATGTTACTTTTGAATGTTCTAACAACATTTTGAACATTTTAAACATGTTAGACAAACATTCAATTTTTCTGTCTGTTTTATTTTTGTTTTTAATGTTTTGAAATAAAGAGTTTTTTTTTTCTTCTTCTGGCAAATAACTATGCACACAAGTGGACTGTACATTTTGCAGTGTACTTTGGCCAAGAACTGCCAACACAGCAAGTGATTGTCTGTGAAATATCCAACTATAGCCGCGTTTCCACCGCAGGAACTTCCCCCAGGAACCAGGGACTTTGTGTTGGTACTCAGGGTCTAAATTAAGTTTCGGGTAAATATTTCCCCCTCCGAAGGTCCCTGCTGGTGAGGTAGTACTTTCTTCAAAAGCCAGGAACTTTGGGGGGTTAGTTTCGCTGGTTCATGCCGTATTTTGATTGGTTGAATCCACGCAGCATTTTATTTCAACCACCATTTTTTTATCTGTTGCAGTGCATGCAGTAACAGTTGTTTGCTATTCGAATCAACAATGGAGTTTAAAAAATACGACAGATGGACCGACGGCGAGGTTCAGGCTTCAGAGGATGAACTCCAGTGGGAACTTGCAGTAGCTCGCAGTCCTGCGTCACCGGACTAATTTGCCTAATCTTCACGATACTTTAGACAGGTCTGGGGGGGGGGGAAAAGTTCCTGTGAAAAAAGTTTCTAGGACAAATTGTTCTGGGTAATTTCAGTGGAAATGTTGTTTACACAGAGACGATAATGGTGTCGGTTTCAAAATCTTGCACTTTGCAACCGTTTTCAAAAGTTAGCGTTTTCAGGCCACCAAAACGTGTCGTGTAAATGAGTGGCTAAAGTGTTGTCTGGAATTTTTCTTTATAGTAGTTTACTACTATAACTTAACTACTACAACAAAGCTCATAGTCAAATGATGATATAAAACAGGAACACAAAAACAACTCACACTTTATAAAATACTGAAAACAACCCAATTTGGATTGTTTTAAAAACATTAGGTTTTCTTTATATCTTTATTATCCAACTGATCGTGCAGGTGCCTCATGTGCACACACATATCATACAGTGCTAAGCATAAGTGAACACACCCATGCTAAAGTTGACTAAAAAGAGGAATAAAAAAAATCATCTTTTGGAAATTGATTTTAATGATTTAAGATTCCTAATTTAAAAAATGAGGAAAACTCTTTTAAGGACACCAATATTCTTTGTGGAGTGAAGGAGCAAGTCAGAAAGAAAGACATGCTTCCCGACCCCATGTCCCATCGGCTGCAAGAAATCCAACAACTTGTGAAAGAGAGGCGACGACTAAGAAAGTTGTGGAGAAAGGCGACAGTAGAAGAAAGGGAAGGCATCAACTTCGTTCAAGAGGACCTAAAGCACAGGCTCTCAAAACTCCGCCGAGCAGAAAGCCTACGGATGCGCCGGAACAAGAAAGAAAAAGCCAGAACCGATTTCTATAAAGACCCTTTTGAATATGTGAAAGGCATATTCACAAAGGAGAAGAGTGGATCCCTGAAAACATCAAAAGACCAGGTTGAAGAGCATCTGAGAACCATACTGATGAGAAAAAAGATGAACCGATCGTTGTCCCCACTCACATCCCTCCAATATCACCACCACAACATCAGTTTGATATCACCCCTCCCAAGCTGAGCGAGGTGAGGCAAGCAGTGAAACAGGCAAGATTGGCATCTGCACCAGGCCCTAACGGCATATCATATAGTGTCTACAAGAACGCTCAAGATGTTTTGAAAATCCTGTGGAAAAACAAAAGTGAAAGTGGCGTGGGACACGCAAATCCTGGCGAAGAGTGGAAGGGGTGTTCATCCCAAAAGAAAAGATCTCAACCACCATTGAACAGTCCCGCCAGATAAACCTTCTGAACATTGAAGGTAATATCTCTATGTTTTCTTCCGGGGAAGGGTCATGTGATGGGTGGCTGACGAATCAGGGAAGGATACGCCATGACTGATGACACCCAATCATGGAGCCGAGCGTGAGCCTCTGCGTCAGCACTTCTAAAGTCCTCCGTTTTGACCGTCTTCACTAAAACGCCCTCCGGAGATTCAAAACGCAAAACGGGGGCCGGCAGCGTTTCTAAACTTCTCCGTTTTAGGTCTTCGTTTTTGCCGTTGTAGTCTGGACAGGAGGTGCAAACGTAGCAAAAGGTCTCCGTTTCTAAACGAAAACACAGTAGTGTGGATGGGGCCTCAGTCCCTCATTCAATTCTGTGGGCTGCCTTTGATTTCTTCCAGGTGCCGACTACAATCACAAATCTAGTGAAACACTATTTCCAGGATCTACAGTTTTGCCTTAAAACATCAGGCTTCACCACAAGTTGCAGAACCATCTCCATCATGAAAGGCCAAGTCAGAGTCCCAACTGTCTCAGAAATGCCAGTAAAGAGCTTGGGGAGATGGTATGATGCGAAGCTCAAAGACAATGAGTAGTTTGAACAACTAAAAAATTATACCAGCATGTACATGGAGCGCATCAACAAGACCTTGTTGCCAGGAAAACTCAAGTTTTGGTGCTTTCAGTTTGGCATACTCCCAAGACTCTTGTGGCCCTTAACTGAGATCCCCATCACCAAGGTTGAAAAGCTGGAACGGCTTATAAGCACACAGCTGAAGCAGTGGCTTGGAATTCCACGTTGTTTAAGTTCCATCTGACTTTATGGACATGGCAAGTTGGAATTACCAATCACAGGGCTTGTGGAAGAGTTCAAATGCACCAAAGCAAGGCTTGTCATGACCCTAACTGAATCCGAGGATGCAGTCATTCGAACAGTGGCCCCCCGGGTGGTAGCGGGAAGGAAGTGGATTCCATCAGAAGCTGTTCAGAGTGCAAAGTCTGTGCTCCACTTCAGAGATGTGGTTGGACAAGTACAGCATGGGAGGGCAGGGTTCGGATTCATCCCGAAATCTCCTCTGTGGCATAAAGCAACATCAGTGCACAAGAGACAGCTAGTGGTAAAAGAAGTCAGAAGACAGGTAGAGGGCGAGTGACATGCCAAAGCCGTCTCAATCGCCAAGCAAGGGAGATGGACCAACTGGGAGGGTCTGGAGAAGAAAAAGCTCAGCTGGCGTGACATCTGGCAAATGGAGGGAGCGCGGCTGAGTTTTGTCATCAGAGTCACATACGACCTGCTACCCTCCCCCCAAAATCTGAAAGAGTGATATGGAGAAGATCCCGCCTGTTCCCTGTGTCAAGTACCTGAATCCCTAAGGCACATTCTATCAGGGTGCACTACAAGTTGTAGTGCACTACTATACTTGGCAGCATAACCAAGTACTCAGAGAGCTGGTATCAATACTGGAACAGAAGCGAACCACCACAAACAATCTCCCACAAACATTGGCAGGACAGGTCAACTTCACAAATTTCGTACCAGGTGGCCAACATCAAGGGCATAGTACAACACCTAAGGATGCAAGGATCCTGCAGTCAGCGCGGGATTGGAAATTGGTAGTGGACCTTGATAAGCAGCTTGTGTTTCCCCCAGAAATAGTGGCTACGACACTCCAGCCAGACATGGTCCTGTGGTCTCCAACAACAAAGCTGGCATATGTTGTGGAATTAACAGTACCATGGGAAGAGGGGGTTGAAGAGGCTTATGAGAGGAAAAAGAACAAATATTCCAGCTGAAGCATCCCCGAACGGCTGGAAGACCAGCATTTCACAGGTCTTGCAGACCTCTAGTAAGGACCCCAACTGGGCAGCAAGGTAGAGACAGATGGTATGCGGTCAGGCTTAGGCCCGACTCAGGGAGAATGACGCCCCTGCCATGCAGAGCCCATCAGGGATATGGAGGGTATGGCATGGAGGGGGGTGCACCTGGAACGCTGGGTACACCGTTGAGTCTTCTGGAGGTGTTGTGGGCTTCAATCAACGAAACGTAGATGAAGCAGGGTGCCCACCTGATGACCCCAATGACATACCTTACCCTCCTTTTCACCACTGCACACCGACTGCTGCCGTCAAGAGTTTCCTACTAAAGGGATTGAAACATCTAGTTCTATTAGCTTTACTGTATGTATGCACTGTAAAAAAAAAATTAACTTCTCCAAGTCAAAATATTCTAGTGACTGATCACATCAAAAAAATGTAATTGGCCCAAGTGAAATTCTGTAAAATAAATTGAATTAATTGTTGCAATAGTCTGTTAACATTGGCTCAATGAGAAATAATATGTCAGACTAATTGAAAAATTTAGATGTGACCAGTCACTAGAAAATTTTGACCTGGGGATGTAATTTTTTTTTGCAGTGTGCAATAAAAAAATGTATGTGCGTGTGTGCTTTTGAAATATTCGAGATAGAGAAAAACTAAACTGCAAATCACAAATCCAACCACTGTGTGTACCATCTGATGGGGAAAATTTGGTACTGCGCCCTAACAAAATCTTACTGAAATTTTTTATTTTTAGATGTCGACCTCAAATTTGGACCAAATTATTAAGATTTTTGGCTTTGATTTTCTAGCAGTTTCATATTTTATATAAAATAATGTTTTTTACTTTTTTTATATATATAAAACTTTTTCACTGCAACAATTATCTGCCAAGTTTCTTCTTTAAAATGAGACCAAACTTAAGTCTGTGCTCCCAAGCCTCAAATTTATACGAGTTTTTGGACGTAAACATTTTTGTCCTCTATGGACCCATGTGTAACTTTTTTTTTTAATTATCTGTAAGTTTTATCAGCAGTATTTCAGATAATGTATTATGTTTTAAAGGCTACTAGATGGAGTAATAAACTAATTAATTTCAGGTTAGGTTAATCATTGAAATTAACGAGCTTAATGAATTCCTCACAACAGTTAATAGCGTTTAAATATCGCTGCAATCAGTTCAGATGATTGACAGAAGCTGTTGAGCATTAAACAGTGTCAGATGTTAACAGAAGTTCTGTGGGGTTTCTGAAAGAGACGCTTGTTTCAGGTTTACTCTTGGATGATCACTCGTCATGGCTGTGGGGGAGATTTTTGTTTGGAAAATGGCTCATTGTAGCCCTTTTCCTCTTTGCTGTTGAGGGACAGAGATCAGGACCGTAAGTAAATGTGTTTTTGAAGTAAATTAAAGTGTCTTTCTCTCTGTTTTAACCTGATTCCTCAAAGTTTATGAATTTCCAACATGATCTCAGGGCAATTCATACGACCTAATTCGTATGAATTTGTATGATTTTTGGTAAATCGTACATATTTTACAAGTTGCCAAATTTGTATGAATTCATACAAATTACCTACCCCTGACCCAGCCACTAAACCATACCCGTCACGTGGGTTTAGACAAATTGTACAAAACCACATTTTAATCACTTGTACAAATTGGTCGTGAGATAGTTAGGGCATTTCTCATCAAAATGACTTGTTTGTAGTCTCTAGTACAACATTATGCCATTTCTACTACTTCTCTGATATATGCACTTGCATGATTATGTTCTGATCTGACTTATGATTTCCTACACTAAATGTCTGACTGATGTTTCCTTAGAGCCTTCTTGGTGACGTTCCCTGCCGTGATCGAGTCTGGTTCTGATGCCAAATTGTGTGCGAGTCTTTTAAAGCCCAATGAGAGTCTCAAGATGACTGTTTCTCTGCTTGATGATAAAAATAGGACAACTCAACTTGTGCAGCATAGTTCTCTGGCAGAGTTTCACCGTTGCTTTAGTTTCAAGGTCTGTCATTGTGCAGAACATGCAGTACTTTTGTCTGGTTTTTTTGTTTAACAACATTTCTCTACAGGCTCCTCTAGGAGATATGGAATCTGTGCAGACGCTTAAGGTGGAAGTTCAAGGGAGGGTCTTCAAAATGACAGAAGAGAGGAAAGTCATGTTCAGATCTTACCTACCTTTGACCTTCATCCAGACAGACAAACCCATCTACAATCCAGGACAAATGGGTGAGCTGTGAATAACCCTTGGTTGAAAATTAGAAGGGATCAGAACTTGTGTAATTGACTTTCTACATGTTCAAGTGCATTATGTAATGGATGTGCATTGTTTTTCCTTTTGCAGTGAATTTCAGAGTTGTGACCATGAATGCCAAATTTGTCCCCCTTGATCAAATGGTATGTCTTTATCTGTCATGTCCATTGATTTTAATGGTATACAAGTTAAATGCAGGTTGTTAAGATCAGCATTTATGTAACTTTAAATGTCTTGTATTTGTGTTTACAGTACAGTCTTGTGGTGGTGGAGGTGAGTATTTGCTCTGGTGCTAGTCGTCTTATGTTTGAAAACCTAAAGACATGCAGAAATGAAGCAGTTTCTTTTTCTGAGAAATTTATTTTCAATAGGACAATCAAAATAACCGGATTGGTCAGTGGACAAACATTTCCTCAACGGGTTGGATATTGCAGCTTTCTCATGAGTTAAACCCAGAGGCTCGGATAGGGATGTACACGCTAAAGGCTTTTATTGGTGACAGAACGATCTCCAGGGATTTTGAGGTGAAAAAATACGGTAAGTCATTGAGTGCAAAAGTACAATAGCAGAGCTGAGGTCCTCATTAAGCAGTTTGTTTCTGGTCTAGTTTTACCCAAGTTTGACGTGGCTGTAAATACACCGCAGACGTACAGCGTTGGAGTTGTGGGACTGAAAGTTGAGGCTTGTGCCAAGTGAGTGACACTTTTATTTTCCTGTATTGTGGGTGGATGGGTCTTGATCTAATTCCTTGTAACATATTTTCCCCAGATATACATATGGGCAACCTGTACCTGGCCAAGCGTTGGTGGAAGTATGCCGTGAGCCATATCCATTTTATGAGGTTCCTGGCCTGACTCGTCTGTGCCTGAATAAAACGGTTAAGGTGTGAATCCTGCCACACGGAGCAAGGATTTTCTTCTGCTTGTGCTTGACCTTTTTACTGACTATCTTTTTTTTTCTGAAACCAGATGAATGCCACCGGCTGTGCCTCCCTTACCTTCAGTACATCTCTGTTTTTCAAAACCAAATTTGAGGAAAACCTGCAACATTTGTTTCTTGTTAACTTGAATGTCACTGAGGAGGGAACAGGTGAGTTCTTGGCTGATTTTAAACCAGTGACGTATGTTTATCTGCTGTCTTAATGTTTGTGCTGTTCTTTTTCTTCCCAGACGTAGTTATGTCAAAATCCACAACAGTGTCCATTACGTTTGAAGTTGGGAATATCACATTTGTGGAGCTCCAAGAGTCTTTTAGATTTGGATCAATGATTGCTGGAAAGGCAAGTAAAAGTTAATGACCTTACAGAAGCCTTCACATTGGTTCCGTTTCCTAACCATTGTCTTTGCCAATAGGTCTTGGCGTCTTTTTTCAATGGGACTCCAATTGCGAACAAAGCAGTGTATCTCCTGAATGGTAACAGTGGGACTGATGAGCTGTTGCTGAATCTAACCACAAACCAGAAAGGACTGGCCACATTCTCCCTCAACACTGCTAGACTTCCCAAGGCTGATCTAAATCTGGTGGTACGATTTTTCTTTCTTATTTTAAATGATGACTTCTCTAGCAAGACTACAATTGCATTTGTGTTTCTCTAGGCAAGCGCAACTCCAGCGAGTTATTATGGTTATAAATCCCCATACTTCAGCACAGATCAGAGGGTTGTTCAGCTTCTCCAACCTTCTACTCCTGACATCCAAAAATTCAGTGAACTGACAATAGTGAAGCTTGAGCAACCGCTTAAATGTGGTGCTACGTTTCCAGTGACCATCAAGTATTCTTTTGTTGGAGAAACTGGCAACTACAACACTGACATCATCTATATGGTGACTAACAATATTAGTTTTGTGGTGGTTCTGTTTTGCACTGATCTATTTGTCTGGCACATTTTATGGACTGGTCTATCTTCTGTCAGGTCTTGTCCAGAGGAGTGATCGTCCTCCATGGATTTCAGACGGTCACAGCGAGGGCTTCTAATAGCGTCATGAGTGGCTCCGTGTCGTTCCAGCTGTCTGTCAGTGTTGATATGGCTCCGAAAGTGCAGATTCTAGTCTACTGCGTTCTGCCCAGTGAGAGTGTAGTTGTTGGTACAGCCTTGTTTGAAACTGAAACGTGTTTCCAAAACAAGGTATGATGTGCACTAGCATCTTTTGGCTTTAAATGGGGAATGACGTGTCTTACAGTGTCTTGGTCCTTGTTCCAGGTGTCTCTACAGTTCTCTCCTGCTAAGGCCGTTCCTGGTGAGGAAAGCGTTCTGACCGTCTCTGCTCAAGCGGGATCCCTGTGTGGACTCAGTGCTGTAGATCAGAGCGTCCAGATCTTGATGCCAGGGACACAACGCCTGAGTCCTGAAATGGTACCCATGTACAGTTAGTTCAGTTTTCCTGTTGGACTTGATTTGACATCCAGGTTCAACTTTAGGATTTGAGTGTCTTATGGATCAATTGGACGAATCCATACTATGACGTGGCTGTTGTATTTAAAGCCATAACTTTTTTTTTTTTTTTTTTTAAACCATCATTGAACTTAAGCTGGACTCTTGACATTATTCTCCTCTAGAAACAAACTTTTATTGCATTATCACTAAAGCTGTTTTTGAAATTCTGTATTGTAAAAGCGCTATAAGTTGACTTGTTTCATGGACCCAGGTGTTTGACTGGCTCCCAGTGCGGTCGCCATCAGGTTATCCATACAGCGTTGAGGATGAACAGGAGTGTCTTACACTTCGACCCCGTCGAGCTGTTCCTACAGATCATGCCTATACCAGTTTCAAGGTAGAAAATCCTTTTTGACCATGTAGTCATTCACTGAATACTACAGGGTCCTTGATTTGAGTTTCATCTTTGTCTTTGTTACTCTGGCAGAGTGTGGGGTTGAAGCTCGCAACAAATCTGAATGTACGAGAACCTGATTGCCTGAAGTACAAAGACCTGGTTTATTATCGTAATTACCCCAGAAGTAAGTCTATACAGTTCTTTCCATGAACCTAAGGTAATTGCATTTCTCAAACTTCTTTTTTCTTGTTTAATATTTTGGATCTATTGACAGTTATGCAATATATCAACATAACTGTTTTCAGTTGTGTATAAAGACCTTGCATAATGAACATTGTTTTTATTAACGAAGAATGAGCAATTTCTATCTACATATACTACTGGTCCCCTTACATTGAAATAGCAATGTAATGTAGACATGTTTCTACAGTGGCCCTAAAAAGACAACTAATTTTGCCACTGTGCAAAGAAGCAAATAAAACTGACACCATGTTGAAAAAATACATTTAGTTTTACTCATTGCTTAACTGGCTACTCTATGCTGTCTTGGACGACATACTTCCTGTCGCCACCGTAACTTCTATTGGTTGCAATTCGCAACCTCTCCACTAGATGGCACTAAAAATCCCACTGCACCTTTAAATGCAATAAGAGGGGCTGTTAAGATATTGTGTACCTTCAGAACTTGAATGCATTCAAAAAGCAGGCACTTCTAGTCTTAATGTTGTCCTTATTTCAGCATTCTTTGAAGAGCGGGCCTATGCAGCATCTGCAATGGAATCCTCTGCTGTATCGCCTCAGGTGGAAGTGGGAGCAGTTACACCAATGATGTGACCGTCAGGGTTTACTTTCCAGAAACCTGGATCTGGCAGCTTGCTCAAGTGGGGTTAGTAAAACCTCTTGTTAAGCTACTTGCCCACAATTTTTACTGCGATCCCCGCTTCTATTTCTGCTATGCTTTTTCAGAGACACTGGATCCACACAAGTTCCCCTCAAGGTTCCTGACACAATCACCACATGGGAGACGGAGGCGTTCTGCCTGTCTTCAAAGGTTTCGGTCTTGCTGCTCCTGCTCTGCTGACGGTCTTCCAGCCCTTCTTCCTGGAGCTCTCGCTGCCGTACTCCATCGTCCGGGGGGAGTCTTTTGAGCTGAAGGCCACGGTCTTCAGCTATCTGTCCGAGTGCATCATGGTCTGTCATGGTTTCTTTATATAATGGATCTGTATAGAGTAGGTACTGTCTTTGCTCCATGTGCTCCGGTTTCATTGGCAGGTTCACGTAACTCCAGCTCAATCCTCAGCCTTCACTCTGAAACCATTGAATGATCCGTATTCATCCTGTCTTTGTGCCAAAGGGAGAATGACCTTTAAATGGGGTTTCACAGCTTCTCTCCTTGGTCAGTATTGGTCTCAAGTTTTGAGGTGTTACTCACCATAAGGGATGCACAATAGTATTTCGTTATTTATTTACCTGAATTGCAGCACTTTAAGCACAATCAAGCGTTTATTTCCTGCTTTATATTTTGTCATTAAATTGAGTCCTATAAAAATTAACACAAACATGCTGTATTTCATTAGAGCAGAATGTTGCAATGGTAATCATTGAACTCTATGCATATTGCCAGGTTTCAGATCATCATTATTTTCTCAATGCAGATTGGGAAGATAAAACACTGGTCAGAAAATGTATCCATTTAAGTGAAAAGCTCATATGGGGCTTTTTAAACTCTTGACGCCTGGTAACCGCAACAATGAAAGCTTGTAGAGGCTTATCAATTCAAGAAATTGCAAATGTCAAATAAAGGGAACTGCTATTAGGACGAATGGCTAGCGGGTTTATGTGTAACTGAGAAGTGTCAATCACGATTGCAATAAAAAAACGATTCCTCCCCACTTGTCGGTCACTGCAGGAGCTGTTAATGTGACCGTCAATGCTTCAGCTGAACCATCCCAGAATCGATGTGGCACCGAGGTCGTGACTGTGCCAACGAGAGGACGCATTGACATAGTCACTCGAAGTCTACTTGTCCTGGTAAGTGTTCACCAGCCTTCTGGAGTTTGATCATGGAGCTTATGCTGCTTTACTGATGTGGTGTGTTACTGCTTTTATAGCCTGAAGGAGTTGAAAGGACAAACACCCAGAGTTGGTTACTGTGTCCAAAGGGTTTGTTTGCACTCAATGATTCTCAAACATTTCCCCCCCGTACCCTACAGCCAAACATTAGCCTAGCGCTCTGTGCTGATCTGTTCTGTTTGGACCGCAGGACATCTCCTTTCTGAAGATGTGACCTCTGACGTTTCCTACAAATGTGATCAAGGGATCAGCCAAATGCTCAGTTTCAGTCCTAGGTAAAGCAGTTCATTTTTAGAGAAACCAGCAGTGACTCAGCAGAATAACATATGCCTTGACCCCTTGTTTCTATTCCTCATAGGAGACATAATGGGTCGTTCACTGAATAATCTAGATGGGTTGTTACAGATGCCATATGGCTGTGGAGAACAGAATATGGGTCTTCTTGCTCCAAATATTTACTTGCTGCAGTACCTGGAAGACACGAGGCAACTCACTGCAGCCATCCGAGAGACTGCTACAGGCTACCTTCAAAGAGGTGTGGATGACTATAGTGTACACGCATATACATGCATTTATTTCTTTTTCTTTTTTTACTTGGAGACTAGTTCCAAAAGATGTTTAGTTCTTTTCCCCATTGGAGTGTAAGACTATCTAATTTCTTGTGGATTTTGACCTAAACAGGATACCAAGGACAACTAAACTACAGGCACAGTGATGGATCATACAGCACATTTGGTTATGATGAATCGAATACATGGTGAGTTTCATGCTGGTTCTAGACTTGTCACCAGAAGATGAAGCAGTTTATATTTTTAGTTTGTCATGAAACTTCCTCCATGGCCAGGTTGACTGCCTTTGTCCTGAGATCTTTTGGCCTAGCGAGGGACTTCGTCTTCATAGATCCGAATGTCCTTCAGAGTGCAAAGGATTGGTTGATCGGCCAGCAGGTTTCGAACGGCTGTTTCATGCAGCAGGGAACTCTGTACCACTATGAACTTAAGGTGGTCACATGTGTCCTCAAATGTCCATAATGTATTCAAGGGATGAGACAATTCTTAATCCATATATTGGTGTTTTAGGGTGGAGTTGATGATAACATTACCATGACCGCCTACATCACTGCATCACTGCTTGAGTTAGGCGTCCCCTCCACGGTAAACTTCAGTAGTTGTATGAGCTTCTTACAGAACCTTCCTGCTCTGGCTTTAGTCTGACACTTGCTTTGATTTTCAGGATCCTGTCATTACCAACGCTCTGTCTTGCTTGAGGCCTGTTGTTGGGAACCTGAAAAACACTTACACCACGGCTCTGCTGGCCTACACCTTCAGTCTGGCTAAAGAGACCACCACTCGATCACAGCTTCTAACCACCTTGAACAAGCGTGCCATTTCTGAAGGTGAAATTTACCAGCCTCTTATTTGAGATTTATTAGGTTCTTTGGCATCAACTTTATCCCCTCCATCTCTCATCCTAAGGCATTAAACTCCATTGGTCTCAGACTACATCTGGTGATACTGTGGCGGTGGAGATCAGCTCTTATGTGCTGCTAGCGTTCTCACAGTTAAGCCCCTCACAACGGCTTCTCTGAGCTATGCTAACCGCATTGTCAACTGGCTGGTGACCCAGCAGAATCCCTTTGGAGGCTTTTCCTCCAACCCAGGTGCCTCTGACTACCAACATGAGCACAATCAACCATATCTGAGTGGAGTTATTAATCATTTGCTTGTTTTAGGACACTGTGGTGGCTCTTCATGCCCTGTCGGTGTACGCTGCTCAAGTGTTCAGTTTGGATGGCTCCAGCACCGTTACCGTACAGTCCCTCAGTAGTAGGAGACTCTTATAGCTTCAATGTGAATCGGACAACAAGCTGCTATATCAGGAGAAGCCGCTGAAGAATGTTCCTGGCAAATATAGTATTAAAGCGTCAGGATCTGCGTGTGTGTCTGTGCAGGGGTCTGTATCTTCACCCTCTCCATTTCTGTTTCTTTTGTGCACATACTAATTGTGTTTTACTTATCATAGATTGCGTGTTTCTACAACATCCCAACACCTATTAAAGTCTCCAGGATGCTGAGTGTCCGAAGCGAAGGTGACTGGAGACTGCAGACCGTTTGGGGCTAATCTTATGTTGAACTTCACAGTGAAGTAAGAACATCTTTGACTTTCTTAATCCACTCGTGTTTATATCTTTAATGCCCCTGAAACCTGCTTGTTCATGTTTTCTAAACTTCTTTATTCCCCTTCATTTCAGCTACAATGGTGCACAAGCAAGTACTAACATGGTTATCGTGGACATTAAGCTCCTGTCGGGCTTCACAGCAGATACGTCACTGGTTTGTATGGGTTTAGATGACTTGTAAGATCCAAAGATGATTGAAGCTCCTTCAGATGTAAATGACTGTCTTTCTCAGCTTGGTTCTCCACCCCGATCGTTTGCTCCGCTAGTGGAGCGGGTTGATGCTGAAGATGATCATGTCCTAGTGTATCTGAAAGAGGTGAGACTACACTGGGTACATTATGGGTGAGTACTGCCACATTGTGTGTGCATCTGTACTGTTCATCTCTTTGTATTGCAGGTTCTCAAAAGCTTCCCCATAACGTACACGCTACGGCTAAAACGGGTTCTTGCAGTCAAAAATCTCAAGCCAGCAGTCATCAACGTTTATGACTACTATCAGACAAGTAGGTTTCATCAACTTCTGCATTTGGCTGAATTTCCTGTAGAATTGCCTGTATGCTCCGGCTAATTTCTTGTCCATTTTTCAGGTGATCAGTTTGAGACCACCTACTCGTCCCCCTGTCCATGATTGTACAGTAGTACTGGCTACAAAACATGAATCAAATAAAACCTGGTTATACAATCAATGATGTGTTGCATGTTTCTGTGTATTAAAGTTTGTTTGAAGCTGGAAGCAGCTTTACAGTGATAAAAGAAATAATACAACTAATTGTTTCTTGAAAAAAAAAATGGTGTCATAGTCCAGCTTAAATTCAGTGATGGTTAATTTTTTTTTTTTGTAAAAGTTGTTTTTATATATAATAGCCGCTCTGTAGAAACTGTCATCGTTCAGTTCTCATAATGGTGTCAATGCAGGCAGATGATAATGCTGAGTATTAATGGCTGCAACTAAGCAAACCAAAGGTGACTGTGGTAAGGAAACCAAAAACTCCAGACAACAGATTGGAGAGAACTTTGGGAGAAACCAGGCTCATGTGAGAACCAGTCCATTACTTATGGATTTGAACATTTTGCATCTTGTCCTGTTACTTCTAGTAATCTGCATTTCAGCTGTGAGTTAAGAACTAATTTAATGGCTCTTCTAAACTTGACTTTACGATCCCTTTTGGATTATTTGTAAGTAGGACTCCAAATGCTCCTGTACTACTAGAATACATGTTCACTAAATGGCTTTTTGGAAGAGTTTAAGTACTCTCTAATAAAAGGAAGGTATACTGGTATTTAAGTGGGGAACACATAAATTCAAAAACGCATCCCTAACCATATCTGTTTCTGTAAGTTTTTACATTCATTAAGCATTTAAAATGTGACAAACTAGCTGAAATCTAATTCAAATGTTATACTGAACTTCTCGGTGATTAATGTTATATATACAAAGTTCTGGCATGAAACTAGATGGTGCAGCCTAATAGGTCTTTAACTCACCTGTTTATAAACACATTATCTGTAGGGCACAGCTGATTGGTTCCTGCCATTTTCAGTACCCAATGAGCTCGCTGTTCAACCTTCAAATACTTGGGTAGCTTTTGCCTTAGCAGTGCAGCGCAGCGCACTTTCAGAAATCCAACATCAAAAATAAGAGCATATGTGGGATTCACTCTCAAATTGTGTTGACATAACCATTGCATTGTCAGATATGAAATGCCGAATAGTCATGCATTAGCATTGCAACTCAGACAATATAATCTATAACCTTTATCTCCTGACGCAACGTAAATGCTGGTCAATGATGACTAAAATTAAATGTATAATGCAATATTGTGACAAATAAAAACGAGACTAACTGGTTTACAAAATAAAAACGATGTTTATTTTTTCGTTGACCGAACGAGACGAAATGTTATAACGTCACGAATGAGAGAGTTGTGCGTGAGCCCATACACTTAAGCTTTGTCGGCTTAGAACTCTGGTTTGCGATCTGGTCACCCGATTATCAGGGAATTTAACAATATTATTTCCATTAGTTATTCCATTAAAATGTCTCATTGATATATTTGACACATTCATAATCATTACTTTTGCCGGTTCTTTGTGACAGCGGTTATGTGCGTTATTGGCAGCGTCAACCTCCGGTTACATGAAGCTGTCACCACCGCATCAGCACCGAAAACATGGAGATATTATTTTAGAGAATAATCGCACAACCTATTCGATATTCTATAATTAATAAACTAATCGAATATTCAAAAATCTCATCCCTGCATCTATTGTTTCTTTTCCCACTCACGTCTCACCCATTTTCTAAGGGGATTATAAACGTTTCTTCATTGGTTCGCTACTTCGCTTTTAATTAGCGCTATTATATTCGTATTCTTTACTGTGGTAAAGTAGAAAAATGCTATAGGACAGATAGCCTATATTTGTACTTGCATGTCAAATTCTTTTTACACAGTTTGTGCTTGTTATTATACATGGTAAGGCGCGTCAAGTTTAGTTGTATAGGCTCATATGATAGGTGGGTAATATCACGGCCGACGAGAAGTGGACCTATTGAGAATAACAGAAGGCAACCACAGTCACCTAATGAATGAATAGGTGCTTAACGCAGTAATACAGTCAAGATAGACCTTAGTCAGTCTGAACTGTAGAATGACATCTGGACTGAGCACAGTCCACTCTTTACAGGAATGCCATAATACGCAGTCTGGTCGGAACTGAGTCGGGCAGTACTGCAGATACTTTGTTTAGACTGATAACAATCTAGCCTGTAGGGCAGGAACTTCTGGGTTGTAAAACCTTATAAGTGTAGACGGAGAGGCCCAGCCTGCCGCCATACAAATATCTTGAAGTGAAACCCCTCTGGACCGAGTCCACGAAGAGGCCATGCCTGTGGTGGAATGAGCTTCAACGCCCAAAGGACAACGAAGGCCTTTGGATGTATAAGCCAACGCTATAGCATCAACTATCCACCTGGAAAGGTTCTGTTTCAAGGTAGTTAGCCCTTTAGCGCAGCCACCAAAATAAACAAAGAGCTGTTCTGACTGTCTGAAGGCAGCAGAACGTTCAATGTAAAATCTCAGCACCCTGACCGGGCAAAGGAGATTTACGTCATTCTCGCTGTCAGGAAAATAACTTGCACTCTTAAGGAGTGGCAAGCACCTTGGGGACATAACCATGTCTTGGTTTGAGGATGACTTTGGAGTCATTAGGCCCAAACTCAAGGCACGTAGCACTCAAAGAGAGAGTGTGCAGGTCACCCCACCCATTTGACCGAGGCGAGAGCCATCAGGAAAACGGTTTCAAGCAAGAGATACTTTAGTTCAACAGACTGTAGTGGTTCAAAAGGGTTACCTTTCATGGCCTCTAGGACCGTGGAAAGGTCCCAAATGGGAACCGAAGGGTATACCTCCGTCACCCCCACAGTATTGTGGATCCAAGTTTCGAGCTAAGCACCAGCCGGAGAACACTGACCACTTGGAAGCATAGAGCCGTATAGTAGAGGGCAATTTAGCCTGCGTAGGTATCCGTTGATAGCCCACATGTGCAGGGCCCAAAGCTCGGGCCGTGGATGCCAAATCGTGCCCTTGCCTGAGAGAGGAGATCCTTGGCCATGGGGCCGTGCTCATTAGCTGCATCAGCTCCGGGAACCAGACTTGGTCCTCCAAAGTCGTGCTACGAGGAGCACAGAGCATTTGTTTTCCCTGATTTGTTTGATTACCTGTGGTAACAACGTGATCGGGGGAAACGCATAGAGCGGGCGGGTGGGCCAGCGCGTCCCTGTTTTTTGTAAAGAATATTGGGCAATGAGCGTTGAATTGTGACGCGAAGATTTCAACCTCTGCTCTGCCAAAGGTTTCCCTCAGTGACTGGACTGCCTGAGGGTGAAGGGACCATTCCCCTGGGGGAACGTTGTCCCTGGACAGCATGTCTGGACCCACGTTCAGACGGCCTGGCACATGCGCCGCTCTCAGCGAGTGCAGGTTGTGCTGAGACCACACGAGGAGGCGTTCTGCCAATGCGTGAAGGTTCCGTGATCTGAGACCCGCCCTGGCGGTTTATGTAGGACACCACCGACATGTTGTCCATGTGGACTAAGACGTGGTGACCCTTTAAGAAGGGGAGAAAATACCCCAAAGCATTCTCGACCACTTTCATCTTCAGACAGTTTATGTGCAAGCACTTCTCTTGGCCTGACCACAGGCCAAAAGTCGGCCTGCCCTCGTAGAGGGCGCCCTAACCTGAGTTGGAGGCATCTGTTGAGACAACTTTCAGCTTACGAGACCGCTCCCAGATCTACGCCTGACTGACCAGTTGGTCGTCTTCCGAGGCGTGCATGACCGGAGGTCCATGCCCGGCGCGGGACACCGCATCTTCAGCCAGTGCTGAAGTGGACGCATGTTAAGCAAGCCCAGCCGAAGCACTGCTGAGGCTGAGGCCATGAGACCTAGCATCCTCTGAAAACTTTTGAGAGGAGTGACATTGCCAACTTTGAATGAGCGCCCCAGGCGCTGTATTCGCAGAGCGCGCTGTGACGTAAGCTGCGCTGTCACTGACACCGAGTCCAAATCTGTTCCCAGAAAAGAGATTTTCTGGCTGGGAGACAGTGAACTCTTGGTCCAATTGACTTTGAGACCCAAGCCTTCTAGATGGCTGAGTAGTAAAGCCTTGTGTGTCATCAGTTCCGGCTCTGACTGCGCTAGAATTAGCCAGTCGTCCAAATATTTCAGTACTCGCATGCCCCATTGTTTCAGGGAGCGAGCGCCGCGTCCATGCACTTCGTAAATGTACGAGGTGCTAAAGACAGGCCGATCGGAAGGACGTGTACTGATAAGCCTGACCCTCGAAGGCGAATCTCAATAAAGGCCTGTGACGGGGCGCTATTTGTATCTGAAAATATGCATCCTTCAGATTCACTGAAATTAACCAGTCCCTCGGGCGAATTTGCGCGAGGATTTGTCTGGTGGTGAGCATTCTGAACGCTCGCTTCATAAGAGCTTTGTTCAAACGCCTGAGATCCAGGATGGGCCTAAGACCCGCCATCCTTCTTGGGTAACTAGGAAGTACCGGCTGTAGAAACCTGACTCGCTCTGTGCCAGAGGTACGGTTTCTATGGCCCTTTTTTCAGCAGTTTCGATATCTCGGCGTGAAGTTAGATGCGCTACTTCGCCTTTCACCGTAGGTTCGACCATGGCTCGAAAGCGCGGGGGTCTGCGAGCGAACTGCAGCAAATTGCCTCGCTTTATAATGTTCAATACCCATTCTGACACGCCCGGGATAATTTCCCATTGCTTTTGCATGTATGGCTAGGGGTAGAATGGTATCTGGGCTCTGGTCGCTGTGTACTAGGGACCCGGAGACCCGATTGGGGCTGATACATTGAAAATGTGCTTACAGTATTTATATGGGGCGGCACGCTGTGAACAGCGGCCGGCCGGTTCACACATAACACTCCGGTCGCGGGGACGGGGAGGTGTTTTATTGAAGGGGAGCCCTATATGTGTGTGTGACACAGGGCGTACTGTGTTTATTAGTGAGCGCTGAGAAGCGGGCACACTTTTTACATTTAAAACACCCTGGGTGTTTATTGATGGGAGCCCTAAGTGAGTGTGTGTCACTGAACGGGCAGTGTTTATGAGTAGGGGGTGAGCACTGAACAGCGGGCACATTTCCTACATTTGAAACACACGCGGCTTGAGCTGATTTTATTGATGTGGGCCCTGAATGAGTGAGTGACACTGAGTGGGCCGTGCTTATGTGTAGGGGTGAACACTGGGAAGCGGGCATAATTCCTATATTTATAACACTTTCGGCGTGAGCCGGACAGACAGACATAATGCTCTTTTTGAGATATATCCGGGTCGTCGTGAAAACGGCGTTTGGGTACAGGCAAGCGGGTTGTAAAAACGGGCTCGTTGGCTGTAAAATACACTCCTCCAGTCACCTCTGCTGTGGGAACTGAGAGAGCGAAGCGTGCTGCTTTCAATGGCAGTCGGGCCACAGCGGGACTCGACCATCATCGTCTTCTCAGAGTCAGGAAGACTTGGGAGGCTCAGGATTCAGCGCAATCTTGGGCCTGGGTCCCCGGCGGAGAGGCCTGCGGCGGCTCGAGGAACGCGAGCGCTGATGATAGTCTCTGGGCTGACGGCACTGTGAAGCTGGCGGCGGAGGAGGTGGGGGGCGCTGTGTTCCGGCCAGGCGGCTGCTTTTTAGAGCGACCTGTCGCGGAACTCGAGTGCCTGGAATGAAGTGTCACATGGCCTGGTACATCTTCTGCAGTGTTGTGGGTAACGCGTTATAAAGTACGCGTTAGAGTACTCTTATTACCTTTTTCGTGAAATGTGTAACTTAACGCGTTAGTTTTGTGCGTTAAGTAATCAGTAACTTCGTTATTTTTTTAAAAAAGTAATCCGTTATTTTAAGGAAAGGAAAATCCCGAATAAAAAAATTTCCCCAGGATCAAGACAGTGTTTCTGCGCTTCAATACCCCACCACCCTCCAGCTTCATTAAGGCACACGCGCGCAGTCTCTTGTTCACTCTCTCCCGCTCTGCCATGCACGCGCTGCGCGGTTTGGAGCACTGTCTCTGTCTCGCGGGCACGCTCGCTCTAGATTCCGGGAGATTTTAACTAATTCGCGGGCATCAGTGAGCGCTATCAATATGCGGGGAGACTCCCGGAAACTTCCGATAGACTTGGGATGTCTGCATTTCTATACTGAAATAATATCGCCATTATAATTATTGATTTTTTTATTGAAATAATAGCCCATCCGCGCATCTCTACTACCCCGGGCTGGGAAGGTGTGAATTTTGATTAATATGTTCTGTGATAATAAATAAATAAAACGCTATGTGGAATAGCCTATGACTGTCTTTCCTGTTATTGTTATCCTGCAGTGTTAATTTAGTCGGATGACTGACGTTATTCATTGCCAGAGTCACGACTTGTGGGTGCATTTAAAGGGGGCCGTGTCTGTCAATTAAGCTGCAGCATGTGTGAGGCGCTGCAAACGGCTTTTAAATTTTGGTAACGCATGAGTACTCTAACGCGTTACTTTTATGAATAGATAACGCTGTAACGTAACTGATTACTTTTAATTGATGGTAACGTTGTAACCTAATTAACTACTTTCTAAAGTAACTATACCCAACACTGATCTTCTGTACCTCCGTGTAGCGCTCAGCAAAGCCTTTTACAGACGGGCCGAAGAAGCCGGAAGGAGACACATAATTGGATAAGTTTTGAGCTTGTACTCAGTCACAGCCACTAGAATCAAGCCATTCGGCAAAGCAGTCCCAGGCACACATAGTCAAGTCATCTTCTTTTATATAGCGCTTTTAACAATGTAGAATGTTTTAAAGCTGCTTTACAGAGATAAACGTATAATTTAAGGTAACAGATTGTTTTGGCTTTATAGCGGTTCTTGAATAATGTTATTTTCCAGCTAAAGTTAGTTTTGATTGATTCACTTCCGTTGAAAGGATAATTTGTTATTAAATTAGGGGCCGCTAAGACGACACCGCTCTCTCTACACAGACTTTAAACGTGAACCTGTGATAAACGCTGATGGTGTTCACGTGCGCATCAAGAATTAATTCTATAGTTATGTGCGTTTGAATATATGTGCGCATGTTTGCAATTCTTCACAAACCAAGCCTAAAACAAACTGCCTATAAATTTGATACAGAATTTTATTTGAATTTTGAGATCGCAATAGACGTGAAGGATTATAATGCGTTAAGAGCTCGCTCAAGTACTGCAGAGCTAAACCATTTAGTGCTTTGTAAGTAATCAGCAATATTTAAAATTTATACAATGTTTAATAGGCAGCCAATGCAGTGTTGACAGAACGGGGCTAATATGGTCATACTTCCTGGTTCTGGTAAGAACTCGAGCTGCTGCGTTTTGAACTAGCTGTAGTTTGTTTGTTAAGCGTGCAGGGCAACCACCCAGTAGAGCATTACAATAATCTAGCCTTGAGGTCATGAACGCATTAACTAATTGTTCCGCATTTGTCAATGAGAGCATATGGCGTAATTTTGATATATTTTTAAGATGGAAAAATGTGGTTTTACAGATACTAGACACGTGACTTTCAAATGAAAGATTGGTATCAAAGAGCACACCCAGGTTCCTAACCGACGACGAAGACTTAACAGAGCAGCCATCAAGTGTTAGACAATATTCTAGGTTATTATGTGTGGAAGTTTTTTGTCCAATAATTAGAATCTCTGTTTTTTTTCTGAATTTAGTAGTAGGAAATTACTAGTCATCCCAATTTTTTATATCAGTTATACGCTTAATCAAGCACATCACATGTCATGCGCAGCTTCGGAGTTATGGAACCAGGAAAGTCGGAGTTATGGAACCATTTAAACAAGTTGTGGGCAGTGACAACATGTGTTGGCTTTGTGGAGTGCATTAAGTGCGGCATGCTGCTCGCCTATGACTGCAGCGAGCAGGTGTTCAGCGCAGCGGCCGAACGAGAGAGAGCAGAGGAGGACCGCTCTGAAACCAGCAACTGTGGACGCTATTTTGTTTAAAAAAATTCTATATTCTTCTATCCTTGTTGAATTATATTAGAATAGGAGGTCCAAAGTTCATTCTTGTTCATTTTCTGTGTTCATCATTGTTCACGTTTTGACTTGTACACTGTGTATCAGCTTTGCTGGCATCTGATGGGGAAAATGTTGTACTGCGCCCAAACAAATATTTTATATAAAATAATGTTCATCAACTATTTTCATAAACTTAAACTTCTTTAACTTTTTTTTTTCACTTCTAAAACTTTTTCACTGCAACAATTATCTGCCAAGTTTCTTCTTTAAAATGAGACCAAACTTAAGTCTGTGCTCCCAAGCCCCAAATTTATATGACAGTTTATGGACGGGAACATTTTTGTCCTCTATGGACCCATGTTTTTTATTTTATTATCTGTGTTATGTTTTAAAGGCTACTAGATGGAGTAATATACAGACAAAATTAATTTCAGGTTAGGTTAATCATTGAAATTAACGAGCTTAATGAATTTCTCACGACAGTTAATGGCGTTTAAATAGCGCTGCAATCAGTTCAGATGATTGACAGAAGCTGTTGAGCATTAAACAGTGTCAGATGTTAACAGAAGTTCTGTGGGGTTTCTGAAAGAGGACGCTTGTTTCAGGTTTACTCTTGGATGATCACCTCGTCATGACTGTGGGGGAGATTTGTGTTTGGAAATGGCTCATTGTAGCCCTTTTCCTCTTTGGTGTTGAGGGACAGAGATCAGGACTGTAAGTAAATGTGTTTTTGAAGTAAATGAAAGTGTCTTTCTCTCTGTTTTAACTGATTCCTAAAAGTTTATGAATTTTCATCCCGATCTCACGGCAATTCATACAACCTCACTCGTACGAATTGGTATGATTTTTGGTAAATCGTACATATTTTACGAGTTGCCAAATTTGTATGAATTCATACAAATTACCTACCCCCTGATCCAGCCTCTAAACCTACCATGTGGGTTTAGACAAATTGTTCAAATTGGTCGTGAGATAGTTTTGGCATTTCTCAACAAAATTACTTGTGTTTGTAGACTCTAGTACAACATAATGCCAACTACTTCTGTGATTTATGCACTTGCATGATTATATGTTCTGACCTGACTTATGATTTCCTACACTAAACGTCTAACTGATGTTTCCATAGAGCCTTCTTGGTGACGTTCCCTGCCGAGATCGAGTCTGGTTCTGATGCCAAATTGTGTGCGAGTCTTTTAAAGCCCAATGAGAGTCTCAAGATGACGGTTTCTCTGCTTGATGATAAAAATAGGACAACTCAACTTGTGCAGCATAGTTCTCTGGCAGAGTTTCACCGTTGCTTTAGTTTCAAGGTCTGTCATTGTGCAGCACATGCAGTACTCTTGTCTGTTTTTTGTTTAACAACATTTCTCTACAGGTTCCTCTAGGAGATATGGAATCTGTGCAGACCGCTCAAGGTGGAAGTTCAAGGGAAGGTCTTCAAAATGACAGAAGAGAGGAAAGTCATGTTCAGATCTTACCTACCTTTGACCTTCATCCAGACAGACAAACCCATCTACAATCCAGGACAAACGGGTGAGCTGTGAATAACCCTTGGTTGAAAATTAGAAGTGATTATAACTTGTAATGTAATTGACTTTCTACATGTTCAAGTGCATTATGTAATGGATGTGCATTGTTTTTCCTTTTGCAGTGAATTTCAGAGTTGTGACCATGAATGCCAAATTTGTCCCCCTTGATCAAATGGTATGTCTTTATCTGTCATATCCATTTGTTTTAATGGTATACAAGTTAAATGCAGGTTGTTAAAATCAGCATTTATGTAACTTTAAATGTCTTGTATTTGTTTTTACAGTACAGTCTTGTGGTGGTGGAGGTGAGTATGATCCTGGTGATAATCGTCTTATGTTTGAAAACCTAAAGACATGCAGAAATAAAGCATTTTCTTTTTCTGAGCAATTTTTTTTTTCAATAGGACAATCAAAATAACCGGATTGGTCAGTGGACAAACATTTCCTCAACGGGTTGGATATTGCAGCTTTCTCATGAGTTAAACCCAGAGGCTCGAATAGGGATGTACACGCTAAAGGCTTTTATTGGTGACAGAACGATCTCCAGGATTTTGAGGTGAAAAAATACGGTAAGTCATTGAGTGCAAAAGTACAATAGCAGAGCTGAGGTCCTCATTAAGCAGTTTGTTTCTGGTCTAGTTTTACCCAAGTTTGACGTAGCTGTAAATGCACCACAGACGTACAGCGTTGGAGTTTTGGGACTGAAAGTTGAGGCTTGTGCCAAGTGAGTGACACTTTTATTTTCCTGTATTGTGGGTGGATGGGTCTTGATCTAATTCCTTGTAACATATTTTCCCCAGATATACATATGGGCAACCTGTACCTGGTCAAGCGTTGGTGGAAGTATGCCGTGAGCCATATCAATTTTATGAGGTTCCTGGCCTGACTCGTCTGTGCCTGAATAAAACTGTTAAGTGTGACTCCTGCCATACGGAGCAAGGATTTTCTTCTGCTTGTGCTTGACCTTTTTACTGACTATCTTTGTTCTGAAACCAGATGAATGCCACTGGCTGTGCCTCCCTTACCTTCAGTACATCTGTGTTTTTCAAAACCAAATTTGAGGAAAACCTGCAACATGTGCTTCTTGTTAACTTGAATGTCACTGAGGAGGGAACAGGTGAGTTCTTGGCTGATTTTAAACCAGTGACGCATGTTTATCTGCTGTCTTCATGTTTGTGCTGTTCTATTTCTTCCCAGACGTAGTTATGTCAAAATCCACAACAGTGTCCATTACGTTTGAAGTTGGGAATATCACATTTGTGGAGCTCCAAGAGTCTTTTAGATTTGGATCAATGATTGCTGAAAGGCAAGTAAAAGTTAATGACCTTACAGAAGCCTTCACATTGGTTCCCTTTCCTAACCATTGTCTTTGCCAATAGGTCTTGGCGTCTTTTTTCAATGGACTCCAATTGCGAACAAAGCAGTGTATCTCCTGAATGGTAACAGTGGGACTGATGAGCTGTTGCTGAATCTAACCACAAACCAGAAAGGACTGGCCACATTCTCCCTTGACACTGCTAGACTTCCCAAGGCTGATCTAAATCTGGTGGTACGATTTTTCTTTCTTATTTTAAATGATGACTTCTCTAGCAAGACTACAATTGCATTTGTGTTTCTCTAGGCAAGCGCAACTCCAGCGAGTTATTATGGTTATAAATCCCCATACTTCAGCACAGATCGGAGGGTTGTTCAGCTTCTCCAACCTTCTACTCCTGACATCCAAAAATTCAGTGAACTGACAATAGTGAAGCTTGAGCAACCGCTCAAATGTGGTGCTACGTTTCCAGTGACCATCAAGTATTCTTTTGTTGGAGAAAACTGGCAACTACAACACTGACATCATCTATATGGTGACTAACAATATTAGTTTTGTGGTGGTTCTGTTTTGCACTGATCTATTTGTCTGGCACATTTTATGGACTGGTCTATCTTCTGTCAGGTCTTGTCCAGAGGAGTGATCGTCCTCCATGGATTTCAGACGGTCACAGCGAGGGCTTCTAATAGCGTCATGAGTGGCTCCGTGTCGTTCCAGCTGTCTGTCAGTGTTGATATGGCTCCGGTAGTGCAGATTCTAGTCTACTGCGTTCTGCCCAGTGACAGTGTCGTTGTTGGTACAGCCTTGTTTCAAACTGAAACGTGTTTCCAAAACAAGGTATGATGTGCACTAGCATCTTTTGGCTTTAAATGGGGAATGACTGAATGACGTGTCTTACAGTGTCTTGGTCCTTGTTCCAGGTGTCTCTACAGTTCTCTCCTGCTAAGGCCGTTCCTGGTGAGGAAAGCGTTCTGACCGTCTCTGCTCAAGCGGGATCCCTGTGTGGACTCAGTGCTGTAGATCAGAGCGTCCAGATCTTGATGCCAGGGACACAACGCCTGAGTCCTGAAATGGTACCCATACAGTTAGTTCAGTTTTCCTGTTGGACTTGATTTGACATCCAGGTTCAACTTTAGGATTTGAGTGTCTTATGGATCAATTGGACGAATCCATACTATGACGTGGCTGTTATATTTAAAGCCATAACTTTTTTTTCTTTTTTAAACCATCATTGAACTTAAGCTGGACTTTTGACATTATTCTCCTCTAGAAACAAACTTTTATTGCATTATCACTAAAGCTGTTTTTGAAATTCTGTATTGTTAAAGCGCTATAAGTTGACTTGTTTCATGGACCCAGGTGTTTGACTGGCTCCCAGTGCGGTCGCCATCAGGTTATCCATACAGCGTTGAGGATGAACAGGAGTGTCTTACACTTCGACCCCGTCGAGCTGTTCCTTCAGATCATGCCTATACCAGTTTCAAGGGTAGAAAATCCTTTTTGACCATGTAGTCATTCACTGAATACTTCGATTTGAGTTTCATCTTTGTCTTTGTTTCTCTGGCAGAGTGTGGGGTTGAAGCTCGCAACAAATCTGAATGTACGAGAACCTGATTGCCTGAAGTACAAAGGACCTGGGTTTATTATCGTAATTACCCCAGAAGTAAGTCTATACAGTTCTTTCCATGAACCTAAGGTTATTCCATTTCTCAAACTTCTCTTTTCTTGTGTAATATTTTGGATCTATTGACAGCTATGCAATATATCAACATAACTGTTTTCAGTTGTGTATAAAGACCTTGCATAATGAACATTTGTTTTTATTAACGAAGAATGAGCAATTTCTATCTACATACACTACTGGTCCCCTTACATTGAAATAGCCATTTTGAGCAGACATGTTTCTACAGTGGCCCTAAACAGACAACTAATTTTGCCACTGTGCAAAGAAGCAAATAAAACTGACACCATGTTGAAAAAATACATTTTGTTTTACTCATTGCTTAACTGGCTACTCTATGCTGTCTTGGACGACATACTTCCTGTCGGCCACCGTAACTTCTATTGGTTGCAATTCGCAACCTCTCCACTAGATGGCACTAAAAATCACACTGCACCTTTAAATGCAATAAGAGGGGCTGTTACGATATTGTGTACCTTCAGAACTTGAATGCATTCAAAAAGCAGGCACTTCTAGTCTTAATGTTGTCTTATTTCAGCATTCTTTGAAGAGCGGGCCTATGCAGCATCTGCAATGGAATCCTCTGCTGTATCGGCCTCAGATGGAAGTGGGAGCAGTTACACCAATGATGTGACCGTCAGGGTTTACTTTCCAGAAACCTGGATCTGGCAGCTTGCTCAAGTGGGGTTAGTAAAACCTCTTGTTAAGCTACTTGCCCACAATTTTTACTGCGATCCCCGCTTCTATTTTCTGCTATGCTTTTTCAGAGACACTGGATCCACACAAGTTCCCCTCAAGGTTCCTGACACAATCACCACATGGGAGACGGAGGCATTCTGCCTGTCTTCCAAAGGTTTCGGTCTTGCTGCTCCTGCTCTGCTGACGGTCTTCCAGCCCTTCTTCCTGGAGCTCTCGCTGCCATACTCCATCGTCCGGGGGGAGTCTTTTGAGCTGAAGGCCACGGTCTTCAGCTATCTGTCCGAGTGCATCATGGTCTGTCATAGATTCTTTATATAATGGATCTGTATAGAGTAGGTACTGTCTTTGCTCCATGTGCTCTGTTTCATTGGCAGGTTCACGTAACTCCAGCTCAATCCTCAGCCTTCACTCTGAAACCATTGAATGATCCGTATTCATCCTGTCTTTGTGCCAAAGGGGAGAATAACCTTTAAATGGGGTTTCACAGCTTCTCTCCTTGGTCAGTTTTTCTCTCTCTCGTGAAGTTTGAGGTGTTATTTAGGGATGCACAATAGTCAACTTTGTTTTTTTACTTTTTTATCTAAATTACAACACTTTATGCACAAATCAAGCGTTTATTTCCTGCTTTATATTTTGTCATTAAATTGAGTCCTATAATGAAATGCAGCATGGTTGTTAATTTTTAGAGCATAATGTTGCTATGGAAATCATTGAACTCTATGCATATTTGCCAGGTTTTTCAGATCATCATTATTTTCTCAATGCAGATTGGGAAAATTAAACACTGGTCAGAAAATGTATCCATTTAAGTGAAAAGTTCAGATGGGGCTTTTTAAACTCTTGACGCCTGGTAACCACAACCATGAAAGCTTGCACAGGCTTATCAATTCAAGAAACTGCAAATGTCAGAGACCTGCTATTAGGACGAATAGCTAGTGGGTTTATGTGTAACGGAGAAGTGACCATCACGATTGCAATAAAAACGATTCCTCCCCACTTGTCGGTCACTGCAGGAGCTGTTAATGTGACTGTCAATGCTTCAGCTGAACCATCCCAGAATCGATGTGGCACCGAGGTCGTGACTGTGCCAACGAGGAGGACGCATTGACATAGTCACTCGAAGTCTACTTGTCCTGGTAAGTGTTCACCAGCCTTCTGGAGTTTGATCATGGAGCTTATGCTGCTTTACTGATGTGGTGTGTTTACTGCTTTTATAGCCTGAAGGAGTTGAAAGGACAAACACCCAGAGTTGGTTACTGTGTCCAAAGGGTTTGTTTGCACTCAATGATTCTCAAACATATCCCCCCGTACCCTACAGCCAAACATTAGCCTAGTGCTCTGTGCTGATCTGTTCTGTTTGGACCGCAGGAAATCTCCTTTCTGAAGATGTGACTCTGACGTTTCCTACAAACGTGATCAAGGGATCAGCCAAATGCTCAGTTTCAGTCCTAGGTAAAGCAGTTAATTTTTGGAGAAAACCAGCAGTGACTCAGCAGAATAACATATGGCTTGACCTCTTGTTTCTATTCCTCATAGGAGACATAATGGGTCGTTCACTGAATAATCTAGATGGGTTGTTACAGATGCCATATGGCTGTGGGAGAACAGAATATGGGTGTTCTTGCTCCAAATATTTACTTGCTGCAGTACCTGGAAGACACGAGGCAACTCACTGCAGCCATCCGAGAGACCGCTACAGGCTACCTTCAAAGAGGTGTGGATGACTATAGTGTACACACACATATCTTTCTTTTTTTTACTTGGAGACTAGTTCCAAAAGATGTTTAGTTTCTTTTCCCCATTGGAGTGTAATCCATCTAATTTCTTGTGGATTTTGACCTAAACAGGATACCAAGGACAACTAAACTACAGGCACAGTGATGGATCATACAGCACATTTGGTTATGATGAATCGAATACATGGTGAGTTTCATGCTGGTTCTAGACTTGTCACCAGAAGATGAAGCAGTTTATATTTTTAGTTTGTCATGAAAACTTCCTCCATGGCCAGGTTGACTGCCTTTGTCCTGAGATCTTTTGGCCTAGCGAGGGACTTCGTCTTCATAGATCCAAATGTCCTTCAGAGTGCAAAGGATTGGTTGATCGGCCAGCAGGTTTCGAACGGCTGTTTCATGCAGCAGGGAACTCTGTACCACTATGAACTTAAGGTGGTCACATGTGTTCTCAAATGTCCATAATGTATTCAAGGGATGAGACAATTTCTTAATCCATATACTGGTGTTTTAGGGTGGAGTTGATGATAACATTACCATGACCGCCTACATCACTGCATCACTGCTTGAGCTAGGCGTCCCCTCCACGGTAATCTTCAGTAGTTGTATGAGCTTCTTACAGAACCTTCCTGCTCTGGCTTTAGTCTGACACTTGCTTTGATTTTCAGGATCCTGTCATTACCAACGCTCTGTCTTGCTTGAGGCCTGTTGTTGGGAACCTGGAAAACACTTACACCACGGCTCTGCTGGCCTACACCTTCAGTCTGGCTAAAGAGACCACCACTCGATCACAGCTTCTAACCACCTTGAACAAGCGTGCCATTTCTGAAGGTGAAATTTACCAGCCTCTTATTTGAGATTTATCAGGTTCTTTGGCATCAACTTTATCCCCTCCATCTCTCATCCTAAGGCATTAAACTCCATTGGTCTCAGACTACATCTGGTGATACTGTGGCGGTGGAGATCAGCTCTTATGTGCTGCTAGCGGTTCTCACAGTTAAGCCCCTCACAACGGCTTCTCTGAGCTATGCTAACCGCATTGTCAACTGGCTGGTGACCCAGCAGAATCCCTTTGGAGGCTTTTCCTCCACCCAGGTGCCTCTGACTACCAAACATGAGCACAATCAACCATATCTGAGTGGAGTTATTAATCATTTGCTTGTTTTAGGACACTGTGGTGGCTCTTCATGCCCTGTCGGTGTACGCTGCTCAAGTGTTCAGTTTGGATGGCTCCAGCACTGTTACCATACAGTCCTCAGTAGTAGGAGACTCTTATAGCTTCAACGTGAATCGGGACAACAAGCTGCTATATCAGGAGAAGCCGCTGAAAAATGTTCCTGGCAAATATAGTATTAAAGCGTCAGGATCCGCGTGTGTGTCTGTGCAGGTCTGTATCTTCACCGTCTCCATTTCTGTTTCTTTTGTGCACATACTAATAGTGTTTTACTTATCATAGATTGCGTGTTTCTACAACATCCCAACACCTATTAAAGTCTCCAGGATGCTGAGTGTCGAAGCGAAGGTGACTGGAGACTGCAGACCGTTTGGGGCTAATCTTATGTTGAACTTCACAGTGAAGTAAGAACATCTTTGACTTTCTTCATCAACTCATGTTTATAGCTTTAATGCCCTGAAAGCTGCTTGTTCCTGTTGTCTAAACCTCCTTATTCCCCTTCATTTCAGCTACAATGGTGCACAAGCAAGTACTAACATGGTTATCGTGGACATTAAGCTCCTGTCGGGCTTCACGGCAGATACGTCACTGGTTTGTATGGGTTTAAGATGACTTGTAAGATCCAAAGATGATTTGACGCTCCTTCAGATGTAAATGACTGTCTTTTCCTCAGCTTGGTTCTCCACCCCGATCGTTTGCTCCGCTAGTGGAGCGGGTTGATGCTGAAGATGATCATGTCCTAGTGTATCTGAAAGAGGTGAGACTACACTGGGTACATTATGGGTGAGTACTGCCACCGTGTGTGTGCATCTGTACTGTTCATCTCTTTGTATTGCAGGTTCTCAAAAGCTTCCCCATAACGTACACGCTGCAGCTAAAACGGGTTCTTGCAGTCAAAAATCTCAAGCCAGCAGTCATCAACGTTTATGACTACTATCAGACAAGTAGGCTTTCATCAACTTATGCATTTGGCTGAATAAGAATTGCCTGTATGCTCCGGCTAATTTCTTGTCCTTTTTTCAGGTGATCAGTTTGAGACCACCTACACGTCCCCCCTGTCCATGATTGTACAGTAGTACTGGCTACAAAACATGAATCAAATAAAACTTGTTATACAATGATGTGTTGCATGTTTCTGTGAATTAAAGTTGGTTTGAAGCTGGAAGTCTGGAAGCAGCTTTACAGTGATAACAGAGATAATACAACTAATTGTTTCTAGAAAAAAATGGTGTCATAGTCCAGCTCAAGTTCAGTGATGGTTAATTTTTTATATCATTTATATTTAATTTTTATATATATAATAGCCGCTCTGTAGGAAACTGTCACTGTTCAGTTCTCATAATGGTGTCAATGCAGGCAGATGATAATGCTGGATATTAAATGGCTGCAACTAAAGGCAAGTTCACACTACAGGATTTTAAAACGTCGGGCTTAACTGTGCGGTTCACACTACATGACTTGCTCTCTGTGAAATCAGGAGTGTTCAAGTTGTTGAGCTGTTTACATGATGCAACAGGAGGTAATTCGCTACTCGAGTTGACAACTCTGTCATCCAACGATGATATCTTGTCTACAAACCAAGTTGTCACGAAAAATCACACGATAAAAAGAACCGGAAATGACGCAATACAGCACGCGCGCTACTACCCAGCGAAGAACACAACGCGCAAGTCTTTGTTTGAATATGGACGTCAGACAGAAATTAGTGCTGCAAACTGTTTGTGCGACGATTTGCTCTGAAAACAAAACAAACAAACGCATATTTTCCATAGAAGACAGTATATTCCCAGTGACCTCAACCCATGCCTTGCTCTGATTGGCTGTAGCTCATGACATCACATGCATGCTAGATATTTTTCTGGGCTCGGCGATGCGTCTTTGATGCGTTGTTGGCACTTTCATACTAACAGATTGGCAAGCGTTCATCGGCCGCTAATCCCCCGCGATTTGCACGCGATAATAACCAGACCTGTCGGCGAGCTCAACGATTTGCAAATCGGGCTTAAATCGGGCTTAAAAACCCTGTAGTGTGAACTAGGCATTATCAAACCAAAGGTGACAGTGGTAAGGAACCCAAAACTCCAGGTGACAGAATGGAGATAACTTTTGGAGAAACCAGGCTCAGTTGTGGACCAGTCCAGCGACCAGTGTATGATTCAGGCAGCATTACAGGTCAGGTTAGATTGGAACATTTAGCTTTTTGTCGTGACTTCTAGTAATCTGCATTTCAGCTGTGAGTTAAGGAACGGTATAATGGCTGTTCTAAGTTTGGACTTTACGATCACTTTTAGGTTATTTTAAAGTAGGATCACAAATGCTCCTGTATTTAATACATTTTCACTAAAAGCCTTTTTGGAAGAATTTAAGTACACTATAAAAAAAAGGAAGGTATACTGGTATTTTAAGTGGGGAACATACAAATTCAAAAACGCATCCCTAATCATGTCTGTTTCTGTAGGTTTTTACATTCATTAAACATTTAAAATGTGACTAAAACAATAGCTGAAATCTAATTCAATGTTATACTGAACTTCCCCGTTTACACGAAGGGAAGATGCAGATATTTCCCTGTGGTTTGGCCACATTTACACAACCCAGTTTTTATCACAGAAAACGATCATTTCTAAAAACTCCAGCCAAAGTGGAGATTTCTGAGAACGCCGGTTATGTGTTGCAGTGTCAACTGGGGAGAAACACAGGGTTTTAGGTTTATATTAGTTTTTTTAAATACCCGGCTATGTGTAAATGTGGCCTCAGTTGTACTTCCCATTTGTTACCAAGTGTGAATTAAGGGGCTGTTTACACAACACCGTTTTCAACTAAAAACTTAAACTTTTTATGTTTTTGGTATTTACATTTACACGACAACAACGTTTTGGGTTGCTGAAAACGCAAGCTTTTGAAAACGACAAAACCGTGAATCTCTGAAGACGATGACGTCATGCACATGCGTATTACGTGTTCAGTCTATAGTGTTTTCATCGTAATCTAACGGCCCTGGCAGCAGAATACAGTGTTTTTAGCTGTTTTTGTGGATCCGTGCGAATGAGGATAGTTTTGACAATGGTGTCGTCTGTACGCGGGAAAACTCAAAGGAAAAACTTCTCCGTTTTAAAGCATATCGCTGTCGTGTAAACGTACCCTAATAGTGATCTGAAAAGGTCGTCCTCGTCTCTTAACTATCAGCTAACTGTGAATTTTGACACTGTAACCGGTTTCAATATTTGATTCTCGGGTGCGCTGATGAATGCATGATGAATTTACAGTAATTTCTTATGGGATGAAGTAGTTTATAGTTAGGGCATGGGAATGATCAATAGTTGTTATTGCAAAAAAAAAAAAATACTATTTGATTTGTTCAAGTAGATGTCACACTGAAATATGAAGCCCAGATTCTGAATTATTGCTCTTTGCTAAGGTACAAACATCTAGTGCTCATACTTGGGGTTAGCAATGTGAAAATACCTTTAAGCCTAAGTATAAAACTTCAGCATGTCACTCATCCTACACCAAATAATAACTCAAATCTTCTTGTGCTTCTAAGTGCTCAAACTATTAATCTGACTAAAAATGTGTTTCATACCGAGAGAGCAACATAGTGTCGACCCAGATCTGGCATACGTGGACACTGTTGCTGTCTGTAGACTTACATCTAGAAGACTTGGGGTTGGTGGGATACTAATACGTGTATAATAGAGGAGAGCTAACGTTCTGGCAAGGTTCTCTTAAAGTTATGAAAAAAACATTATTCCAGTGACAAAGCTTTCAAAGTAATCCATTTCTCACATGACCAAGAAAACACCTTTAAAACATTTGAAAAAAACTGGGTTTGAACTTTCAGAGAACATTCAGAAATGTTTTCATAATTGAATGGGAATGCTAGCTAGCAAACGTTCTTAGAACATATTTTTGTTAGCAAGGACACACTTGCACTTACTTTTCTTCTGAAAAAGAGAAAAGTTCTCAATCTCAGATTCATAATCTATCTCCGCGGCAGACTAAGAGAAAGTAAGATCTGTCTGGAGTGACAGCGTCATCAGTGCCGGATCTAATGAGGACAAAACTGAGCTCATACGACCGTCATTTGTCATATTAATCTTTGAAATGTAACCGGTTTGTTCAGTTTTTAACTTCCTACATAGTGTATATTGAAAGGCGTAACTGACCTTGTCACCATTCCTGTCCCTAAAGTTACTGGTCTCTAAAAGATTGTCCTAAATAAACAATTCCTCAAGGAGGTTTATACTGTCAGTGACACTAACATGACACTTGAATGGTTAAACTCCTCTTAGTTATGGTCTGCTAATCTCACAAAAGCTAATTAACTGCACACATTTCTCTTCTATGCACAATATTTGTCAAGCAACTCTATAATCTTTGTTTCATTGATACATAGGCTCCTCATCTGCGTTGTTTTGAGAACAAATCCTATTTAACCTTGTGCGACCTTATGGACACTTGTCTTTTTCAGTTTATTTTTTTATTATTTTGCCTGTGTTAATGCCAAGTGCATACATTTTGGCACAGGTGTGTGTTTTTATTGATATTTTACTATTTCACTCCCATTTCCTTTTTTTAAAAAATCCGTTTTGCACTTGGTACACAAAATAGTTCCTCTCTGTACCTTTAGGACAAAAATGAAATTGAAATTTCCCCATTGAAACCCATTAAAACGGCAAGTTAGGGCCGTTTAACTATAAAATGATGCAATCTTTGTTAATAGGCTTTCATTCTGTTGGCAAGGCTTCAACATTTTGTTTTTTACAATTCTTTACCAGATTGGTCTCTCAGGTTTGGCCTATAAAGCAAATACTCACTTTATTTAGGTTTTCTGCTTCTGCATATTATAGAGCCAATGGGTAAATTATGCAGCTATAATTATGTGGCTGTGTTGGTATGAATGTCTGAGTATGGTTTGTATGTGTGTAATTAAAAAAATGTTTGTGTGCTTGTAATATTTGACTGTAAATCACAAACCCAACCACAGTGTACCAGTACTGCATCTAATGGGGAAAATCACTGTAAAAAATATTTTCATGATTTTTTTAATCTTTTGTCAAATCAACTTCGATAATTAATGTGTGAAGATAACACACTATTTTGAGTTTCTGTTTATTAAACCATTCTTCTTCATTGTATTAACTAAACATTTTAATTACCACGAACTCAATTTTAAGGCAACAAGGTAATTTGCTTTTTTAAGTTAAACCAACTTTTTTTCTTTTTTTTTTACAGTGCACTGCACCCAAACAAAATCTTACTGAACGCTAATTACTTCAACAATAATCTGACTAGGGTCTTCTTTACAGTGAGACCAAACTTAAGTCTGTGCTTTCCAAGCTTAACATTTTTATGACAGGTTTTTTTTTTTTATTGACGCAGAAGGGTTAAACATCATCTCTTATAATTTTTTCTCCAAATAAAAATGCTGCGATGTCACTGATGAATTGCTCCAAAGAGACTGAAATGGCTGTATGATGGCTTTGTTAGTACTGTGCTGCAGTGTTAATGAAAGATGTTCCCCAGGCTGAAGGGACTGCAGTAGTAAGGTAATTGACTGTTTTGTTGTAATCAACGGCGAGGCGTGAGATGCACTAATAGGGAGAATGAAAGAAGCTGACCTTCAACACTGACGACATTTGCTGAATCCCCCGTCTAATTCCAATCATCTCTCAGTCATTTAGGCAAGTCCTCCATCAGTCTCAGCCAATTAAAACACTCTTCATCTCGAGTTGCACTTACCAACACTAATCTATAAACATGGCGAGCTGTGGCCCGATCTATAGTTCTGTCGACGGATGAAATGATGAATGGATTACCTGTCTCCACACTAAAACATTCCTGATTTAATTAGTAGATTATACTATTGTAGTAAGACATCAAAGACAAACTGCATTAAATAAATAAAATAGAAAGATTTTATATTTCACTTTGAGTGTTTTTACTTTTGGCTATATGAATGCATACAGTTTAAGTATCTTGCTACCAAACAGAATAAATATATATATGACATTGGTTGGTAGAAAGGTTGGTGGTGTGACTAAATTCTTGAGTAATTCACCTTTGGCTAAGCCCCGCCCCCCTTAGTTACTGTTGCTACGTCCATCAACTTCATCTGGGCTCTGGTTTGGTATCAACATGGCTTAAGGCGGACATACACGGTGCGATTTTTGCTGTTTTTACGAGCTCGCAGATGATTTTTTCACTCGGGACAAATCGAGTGGAAATCAGTGATGCTCGCATGGTCGAGGCTCGCAGGCGTGTGAGAGGAATTACGAGCCGAGCCGAGCACGTTACGAGCACCTCTCGACCTCCCGATCATTTTTAAACATGTTTATCTGAATATCTGAAGCTATTGCCTGCAACATTGAAAGCTCCGGTCTCTGTGTTTAGCGCAAATGCTCACGTGATTGCCGCCGGCTCGGGATAAAATTTGTGCAGGACAGTCGTGCCATGTACCAGCTGCTTTGACGCGATTATCAGTTTAACTGACTCGTAATGTGTGCAATATCTCACGACCTCCCGAGTGTCCGAACTCGCACCGTGTACGCCCGCCTTTATGCTGTGACGGCTCTTCCCTGCTGACATTTGATCAAACTTTTATAAAGCAGCAAATAAAGTGTCCGATAGAAGTAGGCAAAAGGGCTGCAGTGTGCGTTCGAAGGCTTTATTTCAAGACATACGGTGAAACGCAAGCAACAACAAGATCCAAATAGAGGCAAAAGCATAACGGTCACAGTCAAAACATGACCCAGCGCATATCCTAATGGAGACGGAGACTGGGACTCACAATATCAGGAGCAACGTTGTTCATGCAGAGCTGGGTCTCTATTCACTTCTATAATCGTTATTAACGTTACAAAGCAAACGGACTACGCAAGTATAAAGTTATATTTATCAGCAGCGTGTGCTAGCGTATCAACAATTAGGATAGAGAACCGAAATCATAACCTAAAACTGTCTAACTAGTATAAATTCACAGTAAGGTTAAAAGCTAAATGTAGGCTATCTTAGAGACAAAAGTGTGTTGTTGATCTTGAGGGGTTTCGCTGACTGAGGACGTCCACACAGTTTAATCCAAAGACCGACACTTGTCAGGATTTGACTTTGGTTTTGGGAAGGGAAAAAACGGACACCCGCCTCCAACCTCTCTGGGAAACGCATATCTGTGTTACAAATGCCCCAGACACAACGGTTAACCGTATTTTTGATAAAACTATGACGGTAATAGTATGAGACGATATGAGACGCCTGTGTTAAAGTCAATGGAGCGCTGTGAAAAAGTGTCGGACAGCTGTGGAGCTCGTTCTTGGGCTGCGCTGTGATTGGTCAATCTACATTAACCTTACTGTGAAGTTACACTAGTTAGACAGTTTTATGCTGGTTTAGATTTATGATTTCGGTTCTCTGCCCTAATTGTTGATACGCTAGCACACGCTGCTAATAAATACAGCTTTATACTCGCGTAGTCCGTTTGCTTTGTAAATAATAACGATTATAGAAGTGAATAGAGACCTACCAAGCTTTGCATGAACAGTGTTGCTCCTGATATTGTGAGTCACAGCCTCCGTCTCGATTAGGATATGCGGTGTTCATTTTTTGACTGTGACCGTTATGCTTTTGCCTGTATTTGGATGCCTTGATGTTGCTCGCGTTTCACCGTTTGTCTTGAATAAAGCCTTCAAACGCACACTGCAGACACTTTTGCCTACTTCTATCGGACACTTTATTTGCTGCTTTATAAAAGTTTGATAAAATTTCAGCAGGAAGAGCTGTCACAGCATAAGCCATGTTGATACCAAACCAGAGCCCAGATGAAGTTGTCGGAGGTAGCAACAGTAACTAAGGGGGGCGGGGGCTTAGCCAAAGGTGAATTAGGAGCCAAGCACCGAATGTATCCGTTGGCGTTCTTGTTATTCTTCCGTTTCTTCTTCTCTGGAAGTCAATATCTCAATACCTCTAGCGCCACCAACTGTCCCAAAGTCGCACTCCCATTTATGCTAATAAATTTTGAATGGTAAGGGCTAAAAACAAAAAAAAGTGATTGTCATTTTCCGGCATGAAACTTTTCCCGCCATTTAGAATAAAAAATAAAAATAAACTTTTCGATTCGTCATACCGTTCTCAAATAACTCGCAAACAAATAAAAAAAAATGCTCGCCAAAATTATCTCTGCAACACTTTAGTGTATTCTGACCAAAACATGACCTGAGGCCGTTTTTAACCCAACATTAGGGTTTGTCCATATTTGACCCAAAATTGGGTTGAAACAACCCAGCATTTTTTAGAGTGTACCTGCATAGTTTCGGTGAAGTACCCCCTAGTGGACAGGAGATATGAAAAATGGTTATTTTTGCTTATAACTTCTATACGCATTACTCTAGTAGTGCGACCTTGTGGTCAAAAGTTATAATAACATTTTCAAAAAAGCTAACAACTTTTTTGAAGTCCAAAACCTTGAAATATTAAATTGCTAACTGTGATTCTGTATATGTGCATTTCTGTATTACATAACTTAGACAGTTTCTTCTGATAACAGACTCTAAACTGTAATGTGAACTCTTTTAGATTTAGAGTCTGAAGCGATGTGTATTGAGAAAAGCTAACATTAAATGGAACATACCGAGTTATGAAAGGGTGTGCACACTTATGCACTTAGTTTATTAATGCTTTTAGGATGCTTTTTCATCACTGCACCTTATCATCTCTCAACATCTCGCAACTAATCTTTGAGTCATCCTTCTTTAGTGAAGATGTCTACGCCTTCACTGGTAAGGAGATCTCTCTCTCTCTCTCTCTCTCTCTCTCTCTCTCTCTCTCTCTCTCTCTCTCTCTCTCTCACACACTCAACCGCTTCAATCAATGCCCCATGGTGGTCATTCTTCGCACTCACTCTACTTCTCTTTTTATGAACCTGGGAGGCTTTTATTATTTTTACATATTTAAATGCAAAACATTTTCAAACATTAAGCAATGATATAAAAAATTCAAATAAAGCAGGCTGCCCCAATTTCTGTCCAGAACCAATTGCGCCGCTAGGGTTTCTGGGCGCACTGGCTATTCTCTAATCCGGGCCCCATCAAATCTTTTTGCCACATGTAACAAAACAATCATTATTTATAAGCATAACAATTATTGCATATTCAATAAAATAACTAAATGTTATTAACTAAATCAACTAAATGATTGCATATTCAATCAAAATAACAAAATTTGAAAGTTTATAAAATCAACTGAAATTATGCATTTATAACATACACATATTACAGTATTTCACAATTGCTAAAACACTAAACCCCATTCTCTGAACCCAATGCTCAGTGGCCTAAACCCATTTGTCGAATCAGTCACTTTGTAGGCAAAACCTTAAACAAGTTCAGGTAGTTAAGACACTGTTTGCAAATGTCATCCACTCTTGTTGCTAAACTCTAAACACATTCTTACTCACTAAACACATTTTGCACTATGTTGCAAAAAGGTTAATACATGTGGCAAAAGTTAAACACAACTACAACACAGCTGTCATCGTTTACACACAACTCAAAATTGTTCACACTTATTTCTAATGATGTGATCAAATCAGTTGTCTAGAATATAAGCCAGTACAGGTGGCCAAGGTACGTTGAGTGTTGATACCACAATGGATGGAAACAATGTGAGAGGCAGAGGAGGCAGAGGAGGAAGAGTTCGAGTAAGAGGTGGTGGATGAGGAGGAAGAGTGCAAGGACAACGAAGAGCAAGACCAAGAATAGTCATTTCAGATCAAATTCTGGCAACTGTGATAGACCATGTTCTTGTTCATGGAATGACAATGAGGGAAGCAGGACAAAGAGTACAACCCAATTTGTCCAGATTGTCTGTGGCCACCATAATCAGGACTTCTCCACCGTCATGCAACCCTGGGGCCATACAACACTGACCATCTTCTTACATTTCTGGGTGGTCTTCGGGTCTCATGGTCTTTTGTTTGAACGTGAGCAGGATCATCAGCAGGCAGTGCATCCTGTCCATGTTGTGGTTTAGGACAATGTCAGCTTTCACCGTGGTGTCCGAATACGTGAGTGGTTAAACATCATGTGATTCGTGAATGTCTCTTTCCTCAACCCAATAGAAGAGTTTTTCTCTGCGTGGCGATGGAAGGTCTATGACCGTAACCCATATACAAGGGTAAATCTTTTACAGGCAATGGATTTGGCCTGTGATGACGTAGGTGTGGAGTGTTGTCAAGGCTGGATCCGGCACACGAGAGGGTTCTTCCCACGTTGCCTAGGAAGGGACAACATTGCATGTGATGTGGACGAAGTCCTCTGGCCGGACCCAGCACGAAGACGGGATGCTGAGGCAGAATGAGTCTCTAATACAGTTTTTACCAACTGTTTACACACAAAATCTTTTCATGTCACACGATTTTTGAAACCTCTCACTCAAAATGCAAAACTACACACCAAATCTCCAAAACCATAAGCTATTTCTCAGCCTTTGACTCAGTTTTCAATTGCATAAAACACTTTTTTCAAAACACTACACACAATTCTCGACCTAAAACACAAAAATCTAACGTGAAGTGACTTGCTTTCCTTTTCCAAACACAACCAATCAAAATGCTACACTTATTCACCAGGCCACACACACACACACTCCTCACATGTGCAAACACTACAGTAATTGCTGATCACACAATCACTGCTTTACTGTAGTATAGGCCTATGAATACAGTAGCTCACAGGTCAGATGACCTGTTTTGAACAATGTATTCTTGGGACCCCCCCCAGGACCCCACACACACAACAATTGTGTTCTTTACTGTATTCTAAAGAATATTTTTTTGGTTTACATATGTTTATGTTTTTTTGTATGCTACTGTAAACAACAGTAATGTTAAATATTTTCTGTTTCTACATTGCATTGGTGTTTCCAGTGTAGATAATTCATAAGGTTTACAGTGTACTTGTCTCAGCAGATTACTGTCACTGTAGAACATTACATTGAAATGTAGATATAAGCCTATGAAAGACCAAAGAGCTTTAGATTTAGAACAACAGTGTTTGCATTATATATCCAAAAATGTATTATTATGAAAGAAGTGTTTGCCATTTGATGCAAATGCTTCATTCTGACGTGTGTTTATGGCATTTTGAATGCAGTGCTACATTCTGAAGGAGATGTGAGGCTATTTGCATTTTGTGTGTGCAGTTTTGGGAATTGTGTGTAGAGTTTTGAAAAAAGGAGACATAGTTTTGAAAACGTGTGTAAGCAGTTGGAAAAAACTGTAATAATAATAATAATAATACATTTTATTTATAATGCACTTTTCATTTGCGAACAAATCCCAAAGTGCTACATCAAACATATTTCAGAAGTAAAAACAGGGGCAAGGATAAGAAAACATTAAATATAAAACAGTTCAGTTTCACATTAATTGTAGCTATTTTTAAATAAAAAAGTTTTTAAGTCTTTTTTAAAGTGGTCGACTGCCTGTGGAACCCTCAGGTGGTCTGGCAATGAGTTCCACAGTCTCGGGGCAACAGAGGAGAAAGCACGGTCTCCCATGGTCCGGAGCTTGGTTCTGGGAGGACGGAGACGATTGCCATTTTGTGAACGGAGGTTTCTGGTTGATGTTTGCTGGGTGAGAAGTTCCTTGAGGTAGGGTGGAGCATTTCCATGGATGCATTGGTGGGTGAGGAGAGTGATTTTGTATTGGATCCTGGCGGAGATGGGGAGCCAGTGAAGTGCTTGAAGGATGGGGGTTATGTGTTCGTATTTACGCACTCTCATTAGGATCCTAGCAGCACTGTTCTGTATGTGTTGGAGATTCTGCAGACTCTTGCTAGAGATCCCATACAGAAGTGCGTTACAATAGTCCAGCCTGGAGGAGACAAAGGCATGGACAAGTTTTGTGGCGTCAGAAAGGGTGAGTGTGGGACGGAGTTTGGCAATATTCCTAAGGTGGAAAAAGGATGATTTGCACAGATGTTTGACATGGTTGTCAAATGTGAGGTGAGAGTCAAGTTTTACACCGAGATTGGTTACTGTAGATGAGAGAGGGATGACTTTTCCAGAAAAAGTGATCGAGGTTATTAGGGACGACTGAACCTGCTGAGGAGTGCCGACAAGAATTGCCTCTCATTGACTTTGATTTTGCAATTGTACAATATTTTGTGTAATACTCTTTTCATTTAGAGTTGTCTTTGTTCTTTGGGCTTACTTTATTTATATGCTGAAAATACAGAAATTAAATACTGTATTACTTACTGTAAAATACTGCATACAGTACAAAATCATTGGAGAATGGATAATTGGAGAACTTAACCCTAACCTCGGAGAAAGGGAGTGAATAATAAGTTTAACACAACAGCAGCTCCAGAAAGAAATGATCTAAACTAGCGACAGGATCAGTGATATGAACTCGAGAACCAAATCAGTTCTCATCATGAATTAATCATTCAGACTGGTTTTATCAATGAGTGTCTCCTATTCATTGAAATTAACCAACTTTAATGATTCATTCATGAATCGGACTTCATTACGATGTTTATTTCATAAACTCTACCAGGACTAAAGCAGATGTGTATGACTGAATCGCAATTTTCGATCGATTCCACACAGAAATCCAAGGCTTCGGAAAGCCTGAATTTCCATCGCTAGATTTTCTGTTGCTTGGTGATTTTCCGTCTTTTTTTAAGCTTAGTGCTCCATTACTATTGCTCGATAGCATGGAGAAACTTACATACTTAGAAATATTATATATAAATAAAACTTCCAAAAAATATTGGGTTGCGTAATTGATAGAATTTCTATTTTATGATATTTAAAACAGCTTAATGTGGGCTAGCTTCAGAATCAAAGCACAAAACTGGGAACATAAATCAAATTTTTATTTATTTATTAAAAACTGGGTTATTCCCCGTCTTGCTCTCTCCTCTTTTGCGTGCTTTTCTTTCCTCTTTTGGTGTCCTGGTTTTTCCTGCGCCGTTATATAGTCAGAACTGTGAAGTGCTCAAACGTCTTAAAGGGTTCGTTCACCCAAAAAAATTTATTCTGTCACCGTCACCCTCATATCGTTCCAAACCCCGTAAGACCTTTGTTCATCTTCAGAACACAAATAAAGATATTTCTGATGAAATCCAATGGCTCAGGCGGGCTCCATTGACAGCTATGTAATTAACACTTTGAAGGCCCAGAAAGGTATGAAAGATATAGTTAAAATAGTCCATGTGACCTTAATTTTATGAAGCGATGAGAATTAATTTTATGCGCCAAAAAAACGAAATAACGACTTTATTCAACAATTCTTTATTCTTCACACACATGCTATACTCTCTTCTGAAACTTAGAGAAGACAAATGTGAGCGATCAGTGTCTCTCTCTAGGTAAGGAGAAAAATCTGAGTGTGATGATGATGAGATCTCTTCTAAAACTTTAAAGGAGACTATTTAGAGAGAGTTTGAATGTTTTGTCTCAGCACAAAAGTGTAAGAAGCGGCTCAAGCTAAATTCTCCATTTGATGTTAATGCGACCTCATTTACGTCCAGCAGAAACATTTGAGATGTGAGAGAGGTCACTTTCTCTTCACTCTAGCTTCAATCTCATTTATCCACACCATTTCAATCAAACACAACACATGCATTGCCATCTTTGAAGTCGTGTAGTGTAGGCAGTGTTTTTTGCACAATGATTTAATAGAGAAAATCATGACCTATATCTACATGCATGCAAAATCGTTTGTACACAACAACATTTTCAATGCTAATTGAAAAAATTAAGAACAATAAAGTACTGGTACACTACTGTTACTTTTGATTAAAAGTAACAGTAAAAATCTCTTATAGTAAACATCTTACATTTATCTAATCCTTTTTAGTGTGTTTTGGAAAATGAGCTGCATATACAATGTTGGGATTTGAAGACAAATTTAAACTAGTAACCCTTAATATTCTGAAATGTCTGGTATTTAAATTATAGTTTCAGTATTTACAATATTAAAGGTACACTGTGTAGTTTTATAAGTATTTTATTAGCTAAAATCAATGTCTTTATTCATAAATATGTCCTCAATGGTGTAGAATTACCTCTGCCAATGATCCGACTTATCCTCGTACCTGAAGAATTTCTTATCTTTATTTACATGGCACGGGTAAGTCCACAGAGGCTTCCATGTCGTTCCACCATCTTGAAAAACTATAATAGCAGAGAGGGACAAAAAGCACTAGCCTACCTCAACGCGGTTTCGTCCAGAGCCAGCGTCACGTGACTGAAACCAGCAGAAGCGGACACGGAGAGAGGCGTAATGCGTGTCACTGCCCCGGCAAATTTGAAAGGCTGCACTGCACGGTACTTCATACCGTTTTTACGGACTATAAGTCGCACTTTTTTCATAGTTTGGCTGGTCCTGCGACTTATAGTCAGGTGCGACTTATATATCAAATTGAATTCATATCGACTGAGATGAACCAAGAGAAAACACTACCGTCTGCAGCCGCGAGAGGGCGCTCTAGTTAGCGGAGTTGTTCAGAAGCGACACCGAGGAAGAACTCAATGTATTCAGTGTTGAGGAGTGAGATCGGGAGCTTGGTGAACTTGCTGACCGGTAACATGTTGGACTCGCTGGCTAATGTTAATCTATTCAGCCTCCCAGTATATGTTCTTTATGCTCTTGTGGAGCTGAATAACTGTTAATGTGTTACGCTAACACACCGGACACTATTCAGCTGTTGTTCTCTGTGTTATTGTGTCGCTGAATAACTGTTAATGTGTTACGCTAACACACCAGACACTATTCAGCTGTTGTTCTGTGTGTTATTGTGCAGCTGAATAACCTTTCCAGATTAAATGTCTGTTCTTGGTCTTGGATTTTGTGAAATAAATTTCTAAATAAATGCGACTTATAGTCCAGTGCGACTTATATATGTTTTTTTCCTCTTCATGACACGTTTTTTGACTGATGCAATTTATAGTCCGAAAAATACGGTAATTCAGGATCATACTTATGCCGAGCAACAGGAGAAATGCCAAAATTGAATTTAAAAGGAAACGTGACCGGCGAACTCAAAAACGAGGGTAAATAACAGGATAGCTTTACCCAGGTGGCAAGAGCTGATGAAGGAGAAAGACTTTGAAAGGGACGCTGAAGTTTCCTGCTTTCTTCTCGACGGGTAAGTCAATGCTACGGTCTAAATTACAAGCTTTTTTTTCATTGCTTGGTTGTGTAATTCATTATATAGGCAGCATAGCAGTAGAACATAGTTAAACTCGATGAAGTACGATTGGAAGACATGTTGTCATCGCTTCTTGGTACATAGGCTAACGTTTGAAAAAGCGAGACGATAGAGAGCACTATTCGTTTGAACGCAAAATACAATTTCACCGCTAGATGGGAGAAATTCCTACACAGTGTACCTTTAAGAATATAAAAAAGTTTGTTTTAACATGTTTCTCCTAAAATAAAAACACAGTATCCTGAGTTTAAAGAGACCTCTGTCAGATTCATAGCCTTGAGCCGCACTTCGACACGAGACACAACTGCACATCAGCACGAGTCCCAGTCCCAGTTGTGTCTGCTTTTATTTCGTCTAAGAAATGTATGAGAAACATCTGAGACACTGTTGATATTAAAGTGAGGGATATTTGAGAAGTATCATGAGCTTAGAAAGACTAGAGCAACCTCTGAGCAATAAAATATTCCTATAACGAGTCTTAGAAGACACAATAAAGAGATGGTCTATGTTTCTTCCACGTTCTCAGTTTTGACTCTTTTGCTCTCAAATATTTCTCGTCTTGTTTATGTCTATTTTTATTTCTCCTTGGAAATTTTAGAAGAAACAGACGCTGGGACGAACTCAAGAGTTTTCCACACGCCATTCAGAGCAGAAAAGAAGATCGACAGCACTTGTTAGACACATCTTTTAGGGTTAGGTAAGTGCCTATTACCAACACAATCCAGTCTGAAGTTAATTACAGAATTTCTGAATTGCTAAAACACTAATATCCATTTGCAAAACCAAAGTTGCAAGTGTACAAACCACTTTATTGATTGAATCACACAGTTTGCAGAACTGTAAACACTTCTCATGTGGTTAGACACAACTAGCAAATCGGAATCACTCTTTGTGCAAAACTGTAAACACATTGTCATTCACAAAGCACATGTAGCATTGTGGCGCACTTCAACTCAGAATGGCAAACACAGCCCCCAAAAGTGAAACACAAGCAACACACTATTGTCATTGGTAACACACAAGCACTCAAAATTGAACACACCTTTTTCAAATCAGTAATGTGTTGCACCTAATCAGTAACCAGGATATAAAGCCATGTCAAATCCAAATGGCATTTGTGATTTTCAAAATGGAGGGCAGGAGAGAAGGAGGAAGAGGAAGAGGAAGAGGAAGAGGAAGAGGAAGAGGAGGACAAGGACAAGGACGAGGACGAGGAGAAAGAGACAGAGACAGAGACGGAGGAGAAGGAGACAGAGGAGGAGGAGGAGACAGAGGAGGAGGAGGAGACAGAGGAAGAGACAGGGGAAGAGACAGAGGAGGAGGAGACAGAGAAAGAGGAAGAGACGGAGGAGGAAGAAGAGACGGAGGAGGAAGAAGAGACGGAGGAAGAAGAGACGGAGGAGGAAGAAGAGACGGAGGAAGAAGAGACGGAGTAGGAAGAAGAGACGGAGGAAGAAGAGACGGAGGAGAAAGAGACGGAGGAGGAAGAAGAGGAGGAGGAGGAGGAAGAGACAGAAGAGGAAGAGGAGGAGGAGGAGGAGACAGAGAAAGAGGAAGAGACGGAGGAGGAGGAGGAGGAGAAAGAGACGGAGGAGGAAGAAGAGGAGGAGGAGGAGGAAGAGACAGAAGAAGAAGAGGAGGAGGAGGAAGAAGAGACGGAGGAAGAAGAGACGGAGTAGGAAGAAGAGACGGAGGAAGAAGAGACGGAGGAGAAAGAGACGGAGGAGGAAGAAGAGGAGGAGGAGGAGGAAGAGACAGAAGAAGAAGAGGAGGAGGAGGAGGAGACAGAGAAAGAGGAAGAGACGGAGGAGGAGGAGGAGGAGGAGGAAGAGACAGAAGAGGAAGAGGAGGAGGAGGAGACAGAGAAAGAGGAAGAGACGGAGGAGGAAGAAGAGACGGAGGAAGAAGAGACGGAGGAAGAAGAGACGGAGGAAGAAGAGACGGAGGAAGAAGAGACGGAGGAGAAAGAGACGGAGGAGGAAGAAGAGGAGGAGGAGGAGGAGGAGGAAGAGATAGAAGAAGAAGAGGAGGAGGAGGAGGAGACAGAGAAAGAGGAAGAGACGGAGGAGGAGGAGGAGGAGGAGGAAGAGACAGAAGAGGAAGAGGAGGAGGAGGAGGAGACAGAGAAAGAGGAAGAGACGGAGGAGGAAGAAGAGACGGAGGAAGAAGAGACGGAGGAAGAAGAGACGGAGGAAGAAGAGACGGAGGAAGAAGAGACGGAGGAAGAAGAGACGGAGGAGAAAGAGACGGAGGAGGAAGAAGAGGAGGAGGAGGAGGAAGAGACAGAAGAAGAAGAGGAGGAGGAGGAGGAGACAGAGAAAGAGGAAGAGACGGAGGAGGAGGAGGAGGAGGAGGAAGAGACAGAAGAGGAAGAGGAGGAGGAGGAGGAGACAGAGAAAGAGGAAGAGACGGAGGAGGAAGAAGAGACGGGAGGAAGAAGAGACGGAGGAAGAAGAGACGGAGGAGGAAGAAGAGACGGAGGAAGAAGAGACGGAGGAGGAAGAAGAGACGGAGTAGGAAGAAGAGACGGAGGAAGAAGAGACGGAGGAAGAAGAGACGGAGGAGGAGGAGGAGGAGGAGGAAGAAGAGACGGAGGAAGAAGAGACGGAGGAAGAAGAGACGGAGGAAGAAGAGACGGAGGAAGAAGAGACGGAGGAAGAAGAGACGGAGGAGAAAGAGACGGAGGAGGAAGAAGAGGAGGAGGAGGAGGAAGAGACAGAAGAAGAAGAGGGAGGAGGAGGAGGAGACAGAGAAAGAGGAAGAGACGGAGGAGGAAGAAGAGACGGAGGAAGAAGAGACGGAGGAGGAGGAGGAGGAGGAGGAAGAAGAAGAGATGGAGGAGGAGGAGGAGGAGGAGGAGGAAGAAGAAGAGACGGAGTAGGAAGAAGAGACGGAGTAGGAAGAAGAGACGGAGGAAGAAGAGACGGAGG
>JARPMJ010003671.1:0-20000 GCA_033366665.1 Phoxinus dragarum
GTGAGTGAGAGTATGTGTGTGTGTGTGTGTGTGTGTGTATACCCCTCCCCCCCCCCCCCCCCCCCCCCAAGGCCATTGTGTAATTCGCACTCTGATTATGTGCAATATCTGAGGACAAGCTGAACCGTGTGTGAGAATTACACAATGAAACCAAACTCTTTGAACCTCCTTCATCTCAAGTTTTACTTGAACTAAAAACACCCTGATATCATTAACATGACAAGCAGTATCTGCATAAGTGTCCTGTCTCTACTTGCACTTCATAATGAAAACACAAATTTGCTGCCAGGGATAATTACGGAATTTGAGTAAACTTTCTAGAATAATCCTGTAAAACCTGTTTCCACGCCAACAAGTTCCAGCAGAGGAGCTTCATGACTAGATCACGCTCAGGAACTGAGAAAGGGTTGGACACACACGACTGAGGAGACTCAGGTGACCTGGAGCACGGCCAGATCTCGGAGAAACACTCGTGCAGGAAACAAACACACCCTTTGTAAAGAGACCGGGAGAAGGAGTGGGAGAGAGGACTGAGGGAAAGAGAAAAGTGTTCTGGTCTTTGATATAACAGTTTGATGCATGCTGACAGACGGCCAGCACAAAACCGAGAGCTGGGTATTTACGCTGAAGGACAGACAAACTGCAGGATCAGGGACTGTGATATGAAACACTGGTGACTGATGAAGGCTCTGCTCCAAAACCAACAAACTCCTCTTTGTGTTAATGGAGCAGAGAGACCTGACACTCAAAAACTGAGGCATGCAACATATGCATCGACAAAAACGTCAGGCCATTATAAAGTAAATAAAAAATCTTGCCTCAACTGACTTGAGAAAAAAATAAATACAATAATGTTTCTTTAGACAAATAATCAAAGAGCACAACCAATAGAAACCCAGCAACATTATTTAATTGAACATTTATTATATTGGCTGGATAACTACTCATCAAGTACCAAGAAACCGCTAAAAACACCTTAACAGCACCCTAGCAACCACTCAGAAGACCTTAACAAACCCATAGCAACACTCTTGTAACCACCCAGAAAATCTTAGCAACTCGTAACCTCTGAGAATAAAGCCTGTTGTATGCTTCTGCGTCAACTCCACGCCGTAGCTACGCCGTCACTCCTACGGCGTCGTGGCCGTTTTATGGTTCTGCATTCGGTTGTGTTGCATCGTGGTGCATTTGACCGCCAGAACGCTAGCAACCGCCCTGACCACATTTATAACCACTTAATGCCTAAAAACCACCCAGAACACTTAAGCAAACTGCTTAGCAACCACCTAGAACATCTTGAAAACCACATAATGCCCTAGAAACCACCCCAAATACCTTAACAACTGCTTAGAAACACCCTAGCAACCACCCCGAACAAAATGACAACCTCTTAAATGACGTAGAAACCACCAAAAACACCTTTGCAACTGCCGAACAACCAACTAGAACACTCTAATAATCATGTAATTCCCTCCAGGCCACTCAGAATACCTTAACAGCTGCTTAGAAACACCCTAGCAACCACCCCGAACACAATGACAACCACTTAATGACGTAGAAACCACCGAAAACACATTTGCAACTGCCGAACAACCAAATAGAACACTCTAATAATCATGCAATTCCCTACAAACCACCCAGAAAATCTTAGCAACTGCTTAGCAACACCCTAGCAACTGCCCAGCAATAACTTCACTGCGTCCAAATATGTCTACTTTGGCATTACTTTGAGTTAGACTTAGTCAAGCTAAGTTTCCAAAGTTTCCATTTCTAAAATTTAGAGATAAGTTGATAAATTAAGAATCACAATTTTTTTGTTTCAAACTGAGATCACAATTCTAACAACTAAACAAAATTGACTAGAGGTTGCTGCAGTGTATTTAAAATGTTGAATTAATCTGAATTATTAAAAAGAATGGGGTTGAATGACTAATTAAATGACTCACTCATAAATACGTGGCTTGTTTCATTACTGGATGAATCTGCGTTTTTGAACGAATCTCTTGAATCAATGATTGAATAAAAAAATAAAAAAAAACATTTTTAACAGTCACTTTTTGCCACCTACTGGTGTAACGATGTAAATCTATACCATCGTTATTGGAGCGTCAAGTTACTTTCAAAAGGTAATTTGCTCTATTTTGATCTCTACCGTAGACATCAGTGTTTATATTAGAACTGTAAACTTTTACCCCAGTACTTCTGTGATAATATAAATATTTATAACATGGAAATAATCATACATGCATGACAACTGCTTTCTCTGGCTCAGCGGCAGCGCAGACGTGAATGTAGCGGTGTGAACAAAGGTTGAATACATGCTGGCGAATCATTGTCATTTATGAATGAGATCACGTGGGTGTTTGAATCGAGATGGCGATCTTTTAATCGCGGAGCTCTACTAAAAAATGCCTAGTATTCATAGGAAGTTACCAAGATATAATTTGGCAAATGCAACACACATGAAGAGGACATCACACATTGTGCAGCTTTGTTTTAAGTTCCCTGAAAAGACCCAATGAGGACATGAGTAATTTAGCTTCTTGGGGTTTTTCGGGAGTATCCAGGGTTACCCTTGACCTGCCAACGAACCTTCAATCGTTTCTATGGACACTAAAGGTCAGATGAGAGGAGGAATGTAGAGGAAGAAAGTAAATGGCAATGAGAGAATCAGAATCCTGAATCCTGAGACTTTCTGTGTCTGTACTACTGTACTGAGTGATCAGACTCATGATTTCACCTGGTGAGCAATACAAAGCATCCACCTAGCAACTAGAAATTACCCAGAACACCCCTAGCACAGTGGTGGCCAGTTTTGCACAGGCAAACAGCAGCACTGTAATAATTAATACTACTTCAATAGTTTGAGGCTTGTCAAGACTAGATTAAGAGTCATCTAACAAATAGCTGCAAAAAATCACATCTACAAATGTTACTGTACTGACTGTTCGACACACACCACCCACACACACACACACACACACACACGTTTACTTAGCTATGTAAATGGGGACATTTTATCCACTTACACTAACCCTACCAACTAAACCTATTCATCAAAGAAAACTTTATGCACTTTTTACAACTTTAATTACTTTATTTTTTTTTACCAGATTTACAAATGAGGACGTGAGATTTTGTCATGTTTTGGTCACTTCTGGGTACAAATTTGCCCCCAAAATATAGTTTAGTAGGTACACACAGACACACACACACACAAACACACACACAATGTACATAAACACGCTCTTATACAAACACACACTGTACGTAAACACGCTCTTATATACACACACACACACACACACACACACACTGTACGTAAACACGCTATTATACACACACACTGTACGTAAACACGCTCTTATACACACATACGCTATTATACACACACACACACTGTACGTAAACACGCTATTATACACACACACACACACACACACACACACGTACGTAAACACGCTCTTACACACACACACACACACACACTGTACGTAAACACGCTATTATACACACACACACACACACGTACGTAAACACGCTCTTACACACACACCACACTGTACGTAAACACGCTATTATACACACACACACTGTACGTGCTGTTATATACACACACACACACAGTACGTAAACACGCTCTTATACACACACACTGTATGTAAACTCGCTATTACACACAACACACACACTGTACGTAAACACGCTCTTACACACACACTGTACGTAAACACGCTATTATACACACACACTGTACGTGCTGTTATATACACACACACACGTTTACTAAGCTATCTATCTATCTAAAAAAACATAACAAAAAAAAAAAAAAACACTTTAATTACTTTATTTTTATACCAGATTTACAAATGAGGACATGAGATTTTGTCATGTTTTGGTCACTTCTGGGTATAAATTTGCCCCCAAAATATAGTTTAGTAGGTACACACACACACACACACACACACACACACACACACACACGTTTACCTGTTGTCGCCCTTTCCCAGGTTTCCACTGGACGGGTTCAGGACGGTCTGGTTTCCTTCCATGTCCACAACACATTTTGTCTTTAAGTCTCGTTCTGTAAGACGCACATTAATAAGTCAATCAGGAATTGGGCAAAATACTGATGGGAACCATATATGAATGTGCTTTTCATGTTCCGTTTCATTGAAATCAAACACACCTAGTCTATGAAGGGAAAGATATCGCCTATGTTTTATCCAATTGTGTTTGCAGGGGTCGTTTATTATCATGAGATGCATGATGTGACAATGCCAAAGGGATCATACATGAAATAAAGGCTGCATATACTGATCAGAAACCATCACACAGTCTCTAAAGATTGAACACACACCTCTCCGGTTCATGGGTCGCACCCGGACAGCTACTTTCACATTAGACTCGTTCACAGCGCCGTCATCCATCATGAAGATCTTCTGCACCTGCTTCAAGAGGTCCGGTGTTACGCTCGCATCCAATTATGAGAAGTAACTCACTTCATGGAACCAACATGCAGCTCAACCAGTTTTTCATTTACATTTAATCATTTAGCAGACGCTTTTATCCAAAGCAACATCCAAATGAGGAGAACAATAAAAGCAGTTATACTAACAATAGGACAAAAATATGCAAGTGCTATGACCCTTCCCAGTTTAATCTAACGCAGTATGTCTTTTTTATATATTGGTGAAACTCGAAAAATGAGAATATGGTGCAAAAGTTTAATTTATTTCAGTAATTCAACTTAAAAGGTGAAACTAATACATTATATAGACTCATTACATGCAAAGTGAGATATTTCAAGCCTTTATTTGTTATAATTTTGATGATTATGGCGTACAGCTTATGAAAACCTTTTCACAATATACTAATATTGTGAAAAGGTTTTCATAAGCTGTAAGCCATAATCATCAAAATTATAACAAATAAAGGCTTGAAATATCTCACTTTGCATGTAATGAGTCTATATAATATATTAGTTTCACCTTTTAAGTTGAATTACTGAAATAAATTAACTTTTGCACCATATTCTCATTTTTGTATAGATAGATAGATAGATAGATAGATAGATAGATAGATAGATAGATAGATAGATAGATAGAATTAATGGATCAAGTCTTGCCGAAAAAGATGCGTCTTCATACTCAATATTACAAATTATAACCACTTATTTTTCATACAGCTCTGAATATTACAAATGGAATGTAGAATTATTTCAATTGTTTGATCCGTAGCAATGTTGCAATCTAAAGTTCCAAACAACAAATATGTGAATGCATTCCAAGAAGTTATTTAAATAAATAAAGCTTATAGGTTTATAGTAGTTTTTACCTGTTCGCGGAGTGTGTGTCTGCTCGTTATGTAGCTGTGTGTGTCATTCCAGCAGTGATCATGTGGAAGTGTTACAGATTAAAGGACCAGGACACACTCATCCAGACAGGAATAATAATACAACACTTCCAGACAAACCTACGGAACAAACATCAAGCCGAGAGTTTATTCGAGGGAAAACAGCGATAAATCCAACGGTTTCATTTCCTGGTCCCTCGCCATCTTACCGTGTTGAACTTCGGCGGATCTTCAGGAGGTTTGAGCAGGTGAATCACGCACATACGGGACTGACCGAGCGTGAACCGAACCAGCAGGTAGAGCGGATTCGACACTCACGCGAGTGCTCTAATGGGCGGGGCTGTCGGCAAGGAATCGTTTCTGATTGGTCGGATATGGTGGGTCTAATTAGCCTATAATTCTTCGGTTTTATTACATTTTACTGCGAAATGGAGTGGACATTATTGTGGAAGCTCGTTTATATCTCGCAGTTCTGACTGTATAACTCGTATATCTTGAAATTCTGATGAAGTCGTAAAAAAGTTTTTAAAAAAGTCGCTTTAAAAAAATAAACATACCGTAAGTTATTGATCATATCATATTTTACAGTCTATAAAAGTTCATTAATATCACTATGCAGGTGTAAATTGTTTTTATTTTTTCCATAATTTTTCTTTTAATTAAATTTCTTTAATTAGAAAAATAGATTAGATAAAATAATATTATAATTATAAACAAGAAAAGGCTATTATAAAGACTTTATACACTGTAAAATATGATATGATCAATAAGTTATGACAAACATTTTTTACATTGCTTTTACTCATCAAAATAAGTTCAACGTTTTTTTTTAATGTTATACATGATTCAACTAATTTGTCTAAGTCAGTTTAAGATAATTTAAGCTGCAATAATGACTTAAATATCCAAGTTGATTGGACTTAAAAATTGAAGGCAGCCACTTTTTTTTAATTCAGTGTATAAATATATAATATTGATGTAAATGCGTGTTATGTAAATAACAAAAATGCAAGGTATTCTTTTGGACATGTACCGTGATATTATTTATATAAATACATATTATATAATAAACAAAAATGCAAGGTACTCTTTTGGACATGTACCATGATATTAATTATATAAACACATATTATATAAACAACAAAAATGTAAGGTACTCTTGCATTTTTGGACATGTACCATATGATATTCCCTAAAATATTTTGGAGTTGCTTGCATGCATAAATATGATTACTCAAAATCGTAATGCAGTGTCACTCCCCGCCGCTAGGGGGAAATGCGCGTCTGTCGAGCGCTGATGGACTCGCAGAGACATACGGGGGAAGAAAAGACATCAGCCGTGAATATATCCCTGAAAACAACTAAGTTAGAAAATCAATTCAGTTTCTGAAGATCAGACATGAAATTGGTGCGTATATTAGTGTGATTTGTTAATACATAACCATGATTGACCACATCACGGTTATTTGAAATCAGCAATATTGAGTCTCACCTGCAGTAAATGAATCTTTCCATGTTTTGCACATGATCGTGTGTGTGTGTGTGTGTGTGTGTGTGTGTGTGTGTGTGTGTGTGTTTCTCAGTACTGTCTGTCAGGTCATCCCACTCTTCCCTGTAATGTGCTGAAGTTTAAATCCACCACCATCATGCTGGACTGTGGACTGGACACAACAGCAGCTCTGAGTTTCCTCCCACTGCCTTTAGTGCACAGGTATCATATATATATAATAACACTGATCACAATATCTCGATATTATTATTATTATTACAGCCTGGATCACTCAGAACACATATAGACACTTTGATGTGATGATATGAAATGGCACTTTGAATAACTAAATATAGATATTTAAGCAAATGTGTATCTGTTTATATTTACTGTTGATCTAAACAAGATATTTTTTCATTTAGTTCTATAAGTTTTAATTTTTCTGTATTTGGTTATTCTTTGCATACTGATACTACTTTACTGTGTTGTATTTGCATTGTGTTGGTGGTACTTGTCGGATGTATATTTCTGTACTTGTTGTGTTTTATGTTACCTCAGTTTAATTTAGTGGATCATTAAAGAGTTAAATTATTAGTGTATTTACACCACTTCTGCTTACCAAGGCTGCGTTTATTTGATAAAAAATACTGTAAAAATTGTGAAATATTATTACAATTTAAAATAACTGTTTTCTATGTGAATATATAGTCAAATGTAATTTATTCCTGTGATCAAAGCTGAATTTTCAGCATCATTACTCCAGTCTTTAGTGTCACACGATCCTTCAGAAATCATTAATATGATGATTTGATGCTCAAGAAACATTTATGATTAATTTTTTTCAGGATTCTTTGATTAATAGAAAGTTCAAAAGAACAGCATTTACCTGAAATATAAAGCTTTTTCAAATTATACATTAATTTACTGTCACTTTTGATCAATTTAATGCATCCTTGCTGAATAAAAGTATTGAATGGTAGTGAATAATGCATAATAGTGTATAATAGAATACATTATTGTTCCTATATTTTACTTGCATTACATTTTTTTACTCGACTTGACTATTAGTGCTACTGTGCTAGAGTTAAACGCTCATATTACATTTTTACTTTGTTTTATTTACCTATTACTATCATCTATTTAGTAAATAAAAATAGCTTAAATATCTTCATATCACTGAAATATGATATGTATTACATATCTTATAAACTTACATTATACAAAAAGCTACTAGATATTTTGTGGATTCAAGCAACAGAGAATCACATCCAGTGAGTGGACTAAAACAACTAGATGTTATTTTAAAGTTTCTTTCTATTAAATACTGATAAAAATAACTTTGTTCTGATGATTTTACAGTCCAAGACTCTCCAAGCTCCCAGGATGGGTTTCCAAGGACGGAGCCATAAACCTGGAAAAAGTGAGTGTTTGCTTGACATCGGAATGATCCCAGTGCTCATTTTATAAATACCAGTACACGTGAAACTCAAAACATTTGAATACGGTGCAAAAGTTAATTTATTTCAGTAATTCAACTTAAAAGGTGAAACTAATATATTATATAGACTCATTACATGCAAAGTGAGATATTTCAAGCCTTTATTTGTTATAATTTTGACGATTATGGCGTACGGCTTATGAAAACCCCAAATTCAAAATTAGAATATTGTGAAAAGGTTTTCATAAGCTTTCATAATCATCAAAATTATAACAAATAAAGGCTTGAAATATCTCACTTTGCATGTAATGAGTCTATATAATATATTAGTTTCACCTTTCAAGTTGAATTACTGAATTACCTGTATATTTCTGTAATAAGAAGTGTGTTGAATGTGTGTTGTAGGAGTTGAAGGAATGCTCAGGACGCGTGTTTGTCGACTCACAGCCTGAATTCTGCCTCCCTGAAGTAAATATTTGCTCTTCACACGAATGAAACGGCCCCTTCTTCATCATATCTCCCTCGTCTGTGGATCAGAAAGTGTTGTTGTTAAAGAGATGATTGACTTGTGTTCCAGAAAGAGCTGCTGGACCTCTCCACCATAGACGTGATCCTGATATCCAACTATCACTGCATGATGGCGCTGCCGTATATCACAGAGCACACGGGCTTCACGGGGACCGTATACGCCACAGAACCCACTCTACAGATCGGCAGGTCTGCTTCTCTAATGCATCACAGAATAACACTTCTGTTCAGCAAGCATACATTCAAGTCATCAAAAGTGACAGTAAAGACATTTATAATGTTACAAAAGATTTCTGTTGCAAGTAAATTCTGTTCTTTTGAACCGGATTCATAAAAATATCCTTTATATCATTATATATCAAATATTTTTTTTTTATGCTTTATTAAGTCTTTCCATTCTAACTCATTTAACACATTTATACAAATAAACATTTAATTTTAAGATATAATATTATTTTCTTTTTTTTTCTTCTACTTTCTTTTCTTTTTCTTTTGTAATAACCAATAAGTACATAATTAGATACTTTTACATAATAAATAAAGATAGTTAACATTCACATATATATACAGTATCAAGCTCTTACCACACCTAATAAATAATTAAAATAATATTTTTTAAATATCAAATAGTAATAAATAAGTAAACTAATAAATAGATAAATCAAAAAGGAGGGAGGATTATATGAAACAAGTAATATATATATATATATATAAATTCCTGTATTATATTTTTTTATTTTAGAGGTGCTTTTGCTCTTAATTTAATGTTATCTCCATAGAATGAACTTTTTAAACTAGACTATTTACAAAATTTCGGAGAAGGCTAGAATCCGCAGTTTAAAGTCCCCCTGTAGTCAATCATTGTATCCCTTAAAACTCATCTTTGATCACAAAAATGACATATTTAAACGATTTCTCCTTGAAAAAATGTCTTTATGCCTTAAACTATCTTGAATGTAACTCGATACACCCTTGCCTCATTTAGTATACGCAGTTCTATGAATATGCAAATGAGCCCCGCCTCCACTCACTCACTCACTCAGAGATCCACTGGTTGACGATCACACGTTGATCTGATTGGTTACAAGGTAGTTTGTGACGTCAGAAACACCAGCGATTTCAAACCGTGTTTTTGAGACTGTCTTTGCTTCACTGCAGTTTTAAGCAGAAAATACTCAGCAATGCTGTCGACTTATGAATTTACACATGGTTTGTCTTAAAGCACATTAAAAACACCACATAGTCATATAAACAACATAAATAACTTGATTTTCACCACAGGGGGGCTTTAAATGAATGGTTTTACAGTATTTTTGACATGTACTGTATGTGGACCTGATCTCACAGTTGCTGACAAACGAATCCCTAATTTGATATGATCTCCAGTTGATGTATCAGTAAATGAGAGGATCTTGACCTGTAGTAACTGGTTTCGGTGTCTGTGGTTCAGGTTGCTCATGGAGGAGTTGGTGACGTTCATGGAGAGAGTCCCAAAGGCTCATGCTGCCTCCTGCTGGAAGAACAAAGACATTCAGAGGCACTAAACGCCACATCTCAGCTCACTCAGGCCATTTAGACAAGCATCGGCTGTATTTTGACCTGAGGTTTTGTGTGTGTGTTCAGGCTCCTCCCGAGCCCTCTGAAGGACGCGGCGGACGTCTGGAGCTGGAGGACGTGTTACAGCATGTCGGAGGTCAATTCTGCCCTCAGTAAAGTCCAGCTGGTGGGATATTCCCAGAAAGTGGTGAGGTCCTCATACCAACACTCCTATCTAACACAAGACTAAATCAAATTATGAACACTACATCCAGTCTGGACCTTCTTTAAAAAAAAAAATAAAAATCTGCATTGTACATTATCATACCTCCATATACTGCACTCTTACAAATGTCTCTTTTGCACTTTCCTTTCTACCTCATCATGCCATTTTGCACTGATGTGATCACCGACCATTTACATATACCTCATTCTCAACTTTACATTTGCTCCTTGTACTGCATTTTGTAAGATGCGACCCTGGATCACAAAACCAGTCACGAGTCGCACGGGTATATCTGTGGCAATAGCCAACAATACATTGTGTGGGTCAAAATTATAATTTTTCTTTTATGCCAAAAATCATGAGGATATTAAGTTAAGATCATGTTCCATGAAGATATTTGATAAATGTCCTACAGTAAATATATAAAACATGTATTTTTGTGAGTGAATGCAGCACAATCGTGAACATAAATGCACAACTTTAAAGGAGATTTTCTCAATGTTTAGATTTTTTTGCACCCTCAGATTCCAGATTTACAATAGTTGTATCTCAGCCAAATATTGTCCTATCCTAACAAACCATACATCAATGGAAAGCATATTTATTCAGCTTCCAGATTATGTATACATCTCAATTTCAAAAAATGTACCCATGTGACACATGTTTTGTGGTCCAGTGTCACATATTTTGCACTTGCACATATTGCATATGTTTAGATTTATTACTGGTCAGATGCTAATTGTGTTTCATTGGCTCTGTACTTGTACTCTGCTCAGTGACACTAATGTTGAATCTGAATGCGCTGTGTAAACTCCTCGTTGAACTCTGTCTGTCTCTCAGGAGTTGTTTGGAGCGGTGCTGGTCACTCCGTTGAGTTCGGGATATTCTCTGGGCAGCTCAAACTGGATCATTCAGTCACATTATGAAAAAGTGTCTTATGTGTCTGGCTCTTCTCTGCTCACCACACACCCTCAGGTGACGCCACACACACACACACACACACACACACACACACACACACACACACACACACACACACACAGATCGCAGCAGAAACACGCAATCCATCTATCCAGTCCCTCAATCCATGAAAAAATCATCAAAGTCCAGAGAAATGTTGATTAGTAATTATGCTGGCTTGATAAGGATCTACTATTTGAGCTGCTTCTTCTTCTTCTTCTAAGCCGAAGTTTAAACAGTATCTTCTCCTAGAGCTTTCAAGCTACAGCCATCAAACATCGAACAACATGTTCATTCATGCTAACAAAATGCTAATTCATGTTAACAACTCGTTAAAACATGCTAGCAACATGATAATTCATAGCAACATGTTAAATCATGGTCACAACATGTTAATTCATGCTAACAAAATGCTAATTCGTTTTAACAACTTGTTAAAACATGCTAGCAACATGTTCATTTATGCTAGTAACATGCTAAATATGCTAGCAACATGCTAATTAATTAAAAAAAAAAATTCATGGGTTATTCACGGGTTATTGTTGAGTAATTTGAGACGTGTTGTGTTGTGTTGTGTAGCCCATGGAACAGGGCTCTCTGAAGAACAGTGACGTCCTCATCCTGACCGGCCTGACCCAGATCCCCACCGCCAACCCAGACGGCATGCTGGGAGAATTCTGCAGCAACCTGTGTGAGTTTCTCACCGGCCTGATTTACTGTGTTCAGGGCTCGTAAGGGAGAGCGGGGCACAACGTAACGCTTTTTGACTTTCTCAGTTTGTATAAATCTACTTAGGGTTTAGAGTATTTATTTTTACCCACATTAATGTCCCACATGTCCAGTACAATTATGTGGTTTTGTTTTATTAATACAGTGTATACTTTTTTCTTAATTTACCCCGAAAGAATGGAAGTGAAATGTGACAACATGCCCCATAGGTGGGGCAAATTGTAACATCACCATATGACAGCTTAAAATGCTATCTGATCTAATAAATAAATAAAAATACAAGTCAAACCAAAATATTTTCTCAATAAAATACAATTATTCATATAAAATAAATGCATTTTTTAATAATCAATTTTTTTTTTTTTGAGTTTGACAACAAACACACTGGAAAACACAGCTATACAGCATAGTTCAAAACAAAATAATAATTAATAATTTCTGAACATTGACTCTCAGTCTTTATTTACATGTTTCTCATGTTTTCTCAATAGAATTTATAAAAGTATAAAATATAATAGCATATTTCTAATAGGGGCTCATTGTAACGCAGTGTTACAACATGCCCCAGCCGCACAACTGGGATTTAAACCCTGCTAGTGTCTTCTACTGCTTAGCGAAGTAAGACAGGGTGCTTAAAGTGCTTGAAGTTGACTTTCTGAAATTGAAGTCCTGGAAAAAACTTAAAAACAGCCATATTGAAGAAGTACTTGAAAAGTTCTTAAATTATTGAAATACTATATTGTAGTATATTTTTTGGAAAAATAACGCTGCAACCTGTCTGAGATTTAGAGCTATTTTGCACAGTGGTGTAACTTTGTTTTAAAAAGTGGGTGAAACAGGAGTGCTACGCGTGCTTTTGCTAAGCGTGTCAGAGGTTCCGGGTTTTAATCCTTCCTCGTATATTATTATTATTTTTTATTTAAATTTTTTTTATTCCTCATTGAAATTTAAGATGTTTATAAATGATTGTATATCTAGTGCAGGTACACATTTTTGTGAGTTCGTTAGAAAGAATAGAGAGTCCCCAACGGCATTAAGCGATAGGGTTGACGCGCTCGTCTGTGTGGATATATTGTGTGCACGAGCCAATAGAGAACACTGTATCCGCACCACTGATAACAGCGGCAACAGACACTCAGCATGATTTAAGAATAACAATAGCAACACATTCCAGCGCCTCTTAAGACAAATTAATGTCAAACTGGGTATGTTTCATTTGCATTAGGTATATCCGTGCAACCAGATACTTAAAAAAAAAGTGGTGCGGACAACATCGACCCTGGCAAAAAGTGGTCCCACCCGCAAATTACACCCATGATTTTGCTTGACTCTGAGCGTATTAAGTATATGATGAGTATATAATACAATTTTATACAATCTTTCATTCAATTATATTTTCATGGAAAAAAATATGGCGATATCTTTCTCATAGTATCCTTTCAATAGTTAAGGGGATTTCCCATGTCTGACAGCGCTGGTCAATGGATTGATCTCTATGAAGTGAAACATCAGATACCTTATATCTGTAATTTGAGTAAAAAAATAAAAATAAAATAAATAAAAATATTGTTTGATAAGTTATGATTGTAGTCCTTGAAATCCCCAAAAGTAGTGCTTAAAAAATCTTGAAATCTCTCTCTCTCTCTCCCTCTCTCTCTCTCTCTCTCTCTCTCTCTCTCTCTTCTCTCTCTCTCTCTCTCTCTCTCTCTCCCTCTCTCTCTCTCTCTCTCTCTCTCTCTCTCTCAGCCATGACGATCCGTGGCGGTGGGAACGTGCTGGTCCCGTGTTATTCGTCGGGTGTGATCTACGATCTGCTGGAGTGTCTGTACCAGTTCATGGACTCAGCGAATCTGGGAAGCACTCCGTTCTACTTCATCTCCCCCGTGGCCAACAGCTCGCTGGAGTTCTCACAGATCTTTGCTGAATGGTACGATCACACATGATTTAAAATATAGATGAAAAAAAGGAGATACAAAAAAGTACTATGGTAATCATAGTTTCTTCCAAAATACTATAGTTGCTAACTTGGTGTTGATCTCCACTGTCATTGAAATAAATAGAATTCAGTCTTAATCGATCATGATAAATATTTATTAATCGTGATTTTACAGGACTAACATATACTAACATGTATAGTAAATTGTCTTATTAGACATCTATAATATAATATATAATATTTGATAATATAAATTATAATTATAATTACAAATATAATACTTGGTTATGTGTTAAAGACATATAATACACAGTATTATAATTAATAATTGAATTTTAAATTAACAAAATAAAATGAAATTATATTTTTTTGCTCATTGCTAAATATTGGGTTCTATAGTAATATATTATAATAAAATACAGTAATTTAATAAAATAATAATCAAATATTAAATTAACAAATTTTTTTAGTTCATTGGCTAGATTTTGTGAGTGTTGTCTTATAAATACTTTATTATATGTTATACTTTTTCTTTTTCACAATAGTCACTGTAAACGTCACTGAAAAATGCATTGGTTTGATCATCCTGACAGTAGGCGCTTTGACATGTTACTATGGTTACCATGGTTATGTTTGATTACTGCTGTGATATTTGCTCAATAATCGCTCTTTCTCTGGCTGTTTTCCTCTTGAAGGTTGTGTCAGAACAAGCAGTCTAAGGTGTATCTGCCCGAGCCGCCGTTTCCTCACGCAGAGGTGAACATCAGCCCAACACATCCCAGTGATGACACGGACAGGTTTGCGGGTCACTGACGGTCATGTCTTGTTTCTTCCAGCTGATTCAGACCAATAAACTGAAGCATTACCCCAGTATTCATGGAGACTTCAGCAGTGAGTTCCGGCAGCCGTGTGTGGTGTTCACGGGTCACCCGTCCCTGCGCTTCGGGGATGTGGTGCACTTCATGGAGCTGTGGGGCAAATCCGGCCTCAACACCATCATTTTCACTGGTGAGGTCGAGCAATCACAATCATACTTCTGACCCCAATGCAAAACCTTCTGTAATATTCAGACATTAATACTTTTTATCATCAAAGAGGCATTAAGGATGTGTTCACACTTGCAAACCTTGGAATTATAACACAAATTATAACATTTAATAAAGTATTTATAAGACAACACACACAAATTCTAGCCAATGACCTAGAAAAATTTAATTGCATATAATTTTGATTTTGTTCATTTAATATTTGATTGTTAATTATTATATTAAATTACTGTATATTATTATAGATGTCTTTAATAAGAAATAAATCAGTATCTAGAAATTAACAAACAAAAAAAATACTTTTACATTTAAAGGATTTGAGGGGAAAAAAGCCTAATGTTCGTTTTATTTACCAGTATTTAATATGCATATCAGTTAATGTCATTGTTTGCAATTATGAGGTCAACGGGTGTTTTGGGGGTGACATCAGTTTCTCTTTCATTGAGATTACTTCCTGTTTCTGTGAAACCGTGAACTTTTAGGGGCGTGATATCCAGATGACGATTGCTTTCAGAAGCCACATTTATCAACATGACATGATGAATGTGAACCCTGTCGTAAGATGATTTCTGCGCTCGGATCTACGTTAGATTGATAAATGAGGCCCACTGTCATTTTTAAAAGAATAGTTCACTAAAAAATTACAATTATGTCATTAATTACTCTCCCTCATGTCGTTCCAAACCCGTACGACTTTCGTTCATCTTCAGGAACACAAATGAAGATCTTTTTGATGGAATCTGAGAGTTTTCTGTCCTTTGATTGACAGCTACACACTTTGACGCTTCAAAAAGCTCATAAAGAGATCGTAAAACTAATCCATATGAATTGAGCGGTTTAATCCACATTTTCTGAAGAGACTCGATCGCTTTATATGATGAACAGATTTAATTTAGCCTTTTATTCACATTTAAACATTGATAACAAATATTATTTTTAGAATGATTTATAATGATGAAAAGTCCCCAATGGAAAACCAGTATCATTTCTAGAAATGATTAAATGGCTGAAATTCCGGTGAAAAATCAACCTAGGGGTAATTAACACATGTTTACCAAGTCGATTGTTCTGTGGGATGTGTTTTCATGATAATCGAATGTAAAGAGTTTTATCTCTAAAAAACAGATTAGCTTATAAACGCTAGTATATGGGGGCATAGAATAAGTAAAAGTAAATCGCTAGTTAATACCACTAACAAGGCTCAAAATAGCCTCACACTAACACTGTAGCATAATGAGGGTCCCTACATGCAAACCGAAGCATTGAGAACTTTGGAAGTGTACAGACAGTTTAATAAGAAGATACTTTATAAAGACAGCACATTACGCGTATACAGGCAGGAGCCATCTTGGAAAGCAGTCTCGACTAGTCGAGCCACGAACGCCGTGCTACGTTAGATTTCACAAACGTAACTCCTATCGACCAGCTCACTTAGCACGGCGTTCGTGGCTCGACTAGTCGAGACTGTTTTCCAAGATGGCTTTCCCACCTGTATTCCTTAGCTTTCATTTTGAGTTGAGTTCTGCTGTGACATTCTCTTCTGTGTTTGTTTTTTGTTTATTTGTGAATATCCTGACATTGTTAAGCACTTTGGTCAACTGTGCTTTTATAGATTTTGAAATGTGCTATATAGATACATTTGAACTTGAATGTTTTCCTGCGCTGTGGTGTAGTTTAATGTCGAGGTGGGAAATGCTCTGACCTCTGAATGATGTGTCGTTCTCAGAGCCGGACTTCTCCTACCTGGACGCTCTGGCTCCATATCAGCCGCTGGCAATGAAGTGTGTGTACTGCCCTATAGACACGCGACTCAACTTCCACCAGGTGTCCAAACTCCTGAAGGACATCCAGGTACGGTCTGTTCCTCCTGAATGCTCAAATGTTGCTCTCAGGGCTGCACAATTAATCTCACTCGTGATTATTTTTACACGCAGCTTGTCAGTGCAGCGGCTGATCGGTAGTAAATGCTTCATCTGAACACCAGAAATATGCCAATACACACTAATATATACAAAACACACCAAATATGCCCCGCCGCAGAAGTACGATAACACACACCATTCCAGGAAATCCTATCGCTGTAGCTGACAAAACCGAAGATTGCTTTGATATATTAAACATGACTAATAAACACACGACTGCCTTATTCTGTGTAAGAAGCACATCATCTCACAGAAGGATGAGCTCAACTGTCCTTATGAAGTGAGTTTGGAGTAAAAGCATGTTATTAATGTTGTCTTTTATTGGACAAGAGGTTCATAAATGCTTCTTCTCATGTTTGACGCATGTTGCTTTTCAAATGCACGTTATAAGCGACTCAATAATCACAGCCTTTGCGAGTTCATGTAAATTGTGATTAATCATGCAGCCCTAATACTATTCCATAACAAAACAAGAATTGACCATTTTAATTTCATGGGTGACTAAAGAATTCCAATAAGAAACACTATTTATTACATAATTGGAACCAATATGATTCAACTGGATAAACTGAAAATCAATTTTTGTTAGATCCCAGTAGGATTTGTTCCAGTTTGGAATATAAAGCAGTGGAATACTCTATTTAACAATTTCACAATCGTGATATTTCTTTTTTTTTTCGAGTGGGGGTTCAATCTTCAGCTGGCCGCCACTGGCATGTCACGTGACCTGTCAGTGGCTGGCTGGCAGCTGCCAGTCTGATCACGGCCATTTGACTGGTTTAATTGGGATAACCATCCCCAAAACATCAATCATACAAAAGAATAGATGCATAAGATTATATTCGTAATAAGAAAAGCAATTTATTTCCTTGCAGCGAGAGTGTCAGGCAACGCGTTATACTCACAGTTCAGCCGCGACTGACTGGATTGAGCGTCCAGCAAAGCGTCAGTAAGCGACCAGTCGTGATCAGGGCCATTTGACTGCTTTAATTGGGATCAAATTCTCTAAAACGCCAATCATGCAAAAGAACATAATCATATCAACACATGCATAATAAATGAGCTAGAGAGGGAGGAACACAAAACTCAATGGTTTCTGAAACTTGCCGAAGGTAGACTGCCAGACAACTAGCCAGCCACTGACAGGTCAGGTGACATGCCAGAATCAGACTGACAGCTGACAGCCAGTCACTGACAGGTCAGGTGACAGGCCAGAATCAGGACTGGAAGCTGCCAACAGCCACTGACAGGTCAGGTGGACAGGCCAGAATCAGACTGGAAGCTGCCAACAGCCACTGACAGGTCAGGTGACAGGCCAGAATCAGACTGGAAGCTGCCAGCCAGCCACTGACAGGTCAGGTGACATGCCAGAATCAGACTGAAAGCTGCCAGCCAGCTACTGACAGGTCAGGTGACAGGCCAGAATCAGACTGGAAGCTGCCAACAGCCACTGACAGGTCAGGTGACAGGCCAGAATCAGGACTGGAAGCTGCCAGCCAGCCACTGACAGGTCAGGTGACAGGCCAGAATCAGACTGGAAGCTGCCAACAGCCACTGACAGGTCAGGTGACGAGGCCAGAATCAGACTGAAAGCTGCCAGCCAGCTACTGACAGGTCAGGTGACAGGCCAGAATCAGACTGGAAGCTGCCAACAGCCACTGACAGGTCAGGTGACAGGCCAGAATCAGACTGGAAGCTGCCAGCCAGCCACTGACAGGTCAGGTGACAGGCCAGAATCAGACTGGAAGCTGCCAACAGCCACTGACAGGTCAGGTGACAGGCCAGAATCAGACTGGAAGCTGCCAACAGCCACTGACAGGTCAGGTGACAGGCCAGAATCAGACTGAAAGCTGCCAGCCAGCTACTGACAGGTCAGGTGACAGGCCAGAATCAGACTGGAAGCTGCCAACAGCCACTGACAGGTCAGGTGACAGGCCAGAATCAGACTGAAAGCTGCCAGCCAGCTACTGACAGGTCAGGTGGACAGGCCAGAATCAGACTGAAAGCTGCAGCCAGCTACTGACAGGTCAGGTGACAGGCCAGAATCAGACTGGAAGCTGCCAACAGCCACTGACAGGTCAGGTGACAGGCCAGAATCAGACTGAAAGCTGCCAGCCAGCTACTGACAGGTCAGGTGACAGGCCAGAATCAGACTGGAAGCTGCCAACAGCCACTGACAGGTCAGGTGACAGGCCAGAATCAGACTGGAAGCTGCCAGCCAGCTACTGACAGGTCAGGTGACAGGCCAGAATCAGACTGGAAGCTGCCAACAGCCACTGGACAGGTCAGGTGACAGGCCAGAATCAGACTGGAAGCTGCCAGCCAGCCACTGACAGGTCAGGTGACAGGCCAGAATCAGACTGGAAGCTGCCAGCCAGCCACTGACAGGTCAGGTGACAGGCCAGAATCAGACTGGAAGCTGCCAACAGCCACTGACAGGTCAGGTGACAGGCCAGAATCAGACTGAAAGCTGCCAGCCAGCTACTGACAGGTCAGGTGACAGGCCAGAATCAGACTGGAAGCTGCCAACAGCCACTGACAGGTCAGGTGACAGGCCAGAATCAGACTGGAAGCTGCCAGCCAGCCACTGACAGGTCAGGTGACAGGCCAGAATCAGACTGAAAGCTGCCAGCCAGCTACTGACAGGTCAGGTGACAGGCCAGAATCAGACTGGAAGCTGCCAACAGCCACTGACAGGTCAGGTGACAGGCCAGAATCAGACTGAAAGCTGCCAGCCAGCTACTGACAGGTCAGGTGACAGGCCAGAATCAGACTGGAAGCTGCCAACAGCCACTGACAGGTCAGGTGACAGGCCAGAATCAGACTGAAAGCTGC